>JADLZL010002906.1:0-61761 GCA_015844335.1 Chrysopogon serrulatus
CGTCTTGAGTTGAACTAACGAGCTTGGCGGCCACTTGGCACACCGGGGCGGGCCAACTATGTATTAGGCTGCGTTCAACATGACCAAGAGTGAAACAACGACTTGAGTCCTTAACCGGCTTCGGGACGGGGTCCACTGCCCCTGCCGGTCTTCTTTTGATTAGCACACGGTTCATTTCCATGATAACACATAAAGCCGACGGTAACCAAAGAGTAACCACCTATAACTCGCGGATGACAGGATATCACCCGACTTCTACCGGTCTAAGCAAGACTAAGCATTTTCATCGCTCCTAACCTAAGACATGGGATTTAGGATATAACATATATACTAGACAAGGATAGGATAAATGCAGCAACATCTTCAACCAACTCTAAACTTAATGCAATAACAGCATAAAGTACTCAAGTGCATTTTATAAAAAGTGGGAAGCTTAATATGCTCAGGGGCTTGCCTTTTTTTACAAAGGTTGCAGGCTCATGATTAGGGCACTCAGTTAGTTCTTCTTCTCCGACGGAGTTGCTTTTCGCCCATTTGTTCCCCCTTGCTCCTCCTCCGGTGCTCCTGCTGCGGGTCCCCGAACTCAAGACCGTTACCCCCTTCGGCGAACCTATTGAATGCAATGCATAAATGAGAATAATGAATGCACAAGATGATTATGTAAGAGAGTGAATAACAGCAACAACACTAAACCCTCCAGCTGAGGTGATGACTCTATTCAAATCACTTTAAGATTCTGAGTAGGTGCATATCTCCTCTCTAAACAAGATTGAACACTCACCAAGCAAGTCAAGGTATAACTTTTTCATCATCAGTTAAGGGCATACAACCTGCACCTAATCACGTGTATAAATTAGCAAAGCATCTACAAGATATAAGTCACACACACACACAAGGGCAAGTATTCAAAGCAAAACACATTTCAGGATTTCTGTCCTACAGAGAGCAGCTGAAAGAAACAACTGTAACTGGAGTTCTATAAATCCAATTGACATGTATGAAGACATTCTGGAAAGCTCATGAAATTGTCTACAACTCTTATTTAGACATTACAGACAGATTCACAATCCAAAAATGCCACACAATCAGCTTTCCCAGATCTGTCCAGAAATTCCAGAGAGGAACCCTTTCTCTGGAACCTCACAAGATAATACCATAACTCTTAAACTACTCCACCAAATGCTTTCAAATTTTAACAGCAACTAGATAATGAAATTGTCTACCACTTTGCTATTGACCACAAAGTCAGAAAAACACCATCTAAGCTATGCAACACCAAAAGTATCACCAGCTGTCCAGAAAAGCTTAAATTGGAGAATTAATTATTTACTCATGTTCAAACTTACAATTCAAGCTCACCCAACCTGACCAAAAGTTAAAGTATGACTAATGATTAACAAAAAAACCTAACAAGCCATTCTAAAACATTAATTAAAGTACCCTCTTCAATTTATTTCATTATTTAAGGGCACAAATGAGCACATAGTAAAACTACCCAGAAAAATCCATAAAAACTACAGTAGACTACTTATAGCTCACATGGACCCCAGTTTAAATTTCACCTTAAAATTCTAAGTACAACTACCTGTACCAAAAGAACAAGCCACACAAGCTTAAAGATGGATAATTCACAAATCCATTTGAAAAGTATCAAACAACAGATTTACAAATTTTCCTAACATCATCATAGCACCACTATACACTGCTCCAATTTTCACTCCAAAAGAATGTGTATAGAAAACATGGTAAATATATTATCAAACAATGCCTACAATCAACTTATTTAGCAAACTGCTCTGCAAAACAGGGGTACATGCCAACCAATATTTTTCCTATACAGAGCAGGTCAAAACAAAGCTAACCCCACTGGTTTCATATTTTTAGCACCAATTAATAATTAGTTATGCATTAAACTATTTTCCAAGGCCTAGAACAAAATAAATAGATCAAACAAAATCTACTGCATAACATGCCATATTTCATATTTTTAATAAAAACTAGACATCTCCAGAAACCTAACAAAATTGGAATCACTCAATTTGGACATTCCTAGCTTCACTTATGAATTTATGAAACTCAGCACGATTTACGGAAAAGAATAAAACAAAACCCTAACGCTATCGCCGACACGCGGGGCCCGGGGTCAACGGACCCACACGTCAGCCAGACCAGGCTGCAGCGGCGGCGGCGGATTTTGACCATGAAAAGCTCGTCGTCGGCGATGTCTCCTACGAGACCGACACCACTAGCGTGCTCCCCTAACCCTAACGTGTCGATTGAGGTAGGTGGCGGGGACCGAGGTTGACCAGGAGCATGGTCGGTGGCGAGCCAAGCGGCTCGGCGGTCAGTCTTTGGCGGCGCCATTGCCGTCTCCGGCAATGTCGCTCAATTGAGAGTAGAATAGGGTTCGGGGGTCACGTGGCGGCTAGGGTTTGGGGTTTGACCGACGTCGAGCTCTGAGAGCTCGGCCCGCGTGCATGGCGACATGGCGAGCGCTGCTTCCGGCGCCTCAAGTACGGCGGCGCCGTGACCCAATTGACTCCAACCAAACCCCTAGACACGATCTACGGCTCAAGGCGACTTGGTGCTCACGCTAGGACGTAGGAGGTGGTCGGGGGTAGGCCGGCCGCCGGCCAGCTTGAAGCTCTGGGCGTCTCCCGGCAATGGCGACGGTGGCGGAGCTTGCACGCGGGCTCACCGGGCGGATGATGGCGCTAGCCGGGTCAGTGAAAGAGGACGTCATGGTGAAGCTCGGGCGGTGGCGATTTGGAGATGGCGCGATGGATTTGCGGTGTTGCTTTCGCCGAAGGCACGGCGGCGCTAGGTCGCTCCTTCTCCTTTCTACGTCAATAAACAGAGGCGTAGAAGGCGGCGAGGGCGAGTGAGCGGCGAGGGGGGGTGGGCGCTGCGGGCGGCTTGGAGACGCCCGCCGGCCCGGCGTGTGGGCCCGGCGCCCGGCCAGACGGACGCCAAGTGGCGCGCGCTGGCTTTGACGCCGGTCGGCCACCTCGGTGATCCAAATCGGCGGTGCCGATTCGATCAAGCGTACCGGCCGAAACCACAACCTTCGGTACTCTCCTAACTCCCAATCTAAGCCGTTTCAAACAAAAGTTTAGTAATAAGAGTTGTAGTTTGATCTCTATTCTACAACTTTGCTTAAAGGAGATTGCCCTGGTTTGGCTCGGTTTGCAAGTTACAAGCTGTTAAACAGAGGTAAAAACACACTAAACGCGATCCACGACTTAGCCATTTTCCAGAGGGGAAAAACAGCACTGTTTTGGGCACAAATGTGCATTTTTGAGCACCTTGCACACATTTTCAGAGCTTGGGCCTTAAACAAAGTTTGTTCTATATAAAATTATCTACAATTTTATTTAGGGCTCACAGCCATGCAAAGCCTCTAGCTTGCATATTTGAAACAGTTAAACAAAACTACCTTGGAAGGCATATCAAGTCAAACTAGTGATTAGGAGCATAATTAACCAAAATGCCCAACATGAACATTGTTCCATTTAGTGTCCTAAGCCTAGTTAAACTACTGTAGGGCACTTTTAACAACATTACATGTCATTACTTAGTATCAAGCAAGCAAAGCAAGCATCACATGCACTTTTCATAAGCATACACATAAGAATGGTATAAGAACTTGTCACACACTTGCATATATGAAATGATGATGATGCTTATGATCAGTTTATGCAGGTGATTTAGTGAGCCAACACCTGGGGTGTTACAGCCCTCCCCCCTTAAAGGAACCTCGTCCCGAGATTAGGTAAGCGATACCGGTGCTTTCGGCAAATGAAGGATATACTTCTCTTAGGTAATCTTCTCTTTCCCAAGTAGCATCCCAATCACTCTCATTGTTCCAAGTGACCTTATAGAACCGGATCACTTTGTTACGTGTAATCCTCTCTTTAGTATCAAGAACCTTCCTTCGGTCGTGCTTCATATGTTAAATCTGATTTCAACTCTACATCTTGAGTTTCTATTCTTTCTTGAGGCACCGAAGGCATTTCTTGAGTTGAGAAACATGGAAAACATTAAAGATAGCACTCATCTCTGGGGGTAACTGAATTTTTATATGCTACCTTTCCCCTTTTCTCCAGGATTTGGTAGGGACCCACATACCTCGGGGCCAACTTCCTTTTAACCCCAAAGCGTTGTACACCTTTCATGGGAGACACTTTGAGATACACATAGTCACCAACCTCAAACTCAATAGGGTGCCTTCTCGTATCGGCATAAGATTTACGGACGAGATTGGGCAGCCTTGATATGTTCTTTGGATCACCTTCACTTTTTTCTTCAGCGTCTGGACTAACTCAAGCCCATAATACCAACGTTCCCCGGGCTCCACCCAATGAGAAGGTGTTCGACATCTTCTCCCATACAACGCTTCAAAAGGAGCCATCTTAATGCTTTTCGATAACTATTGTTATATGAGAACTTCGGCCAAATGTAACCAGCTCTCCCAAGATCCTCCTACAGATAGAACACAAGACCGTAGCAAGTCTTCTAGAATTTGATTGACTCTTTAAATCGACCGGAGGTTTGAGGATGATAAATTTGAACTACGGAACAAGTTGGTGCCCAATGCTTTGTGCATATGCTCCCTTAAACGTGCAACAAACTGTGGCCCTCGATCAGATATGATGGTTTTAGGAACACCATGGAGCCGATAAATCTGAGCCATATACAATTCCGCACATTGATGAGGACGGATAGTAACACTCACGGGGAATAAAATGGGGTCTTGGTCAAGCGATCCACGATCACCCAAATAGAATCATGACCCTTTTGCGTCATAGGCAAACCCGGTGATAAAGTCCATGCTGATTTCTTCCCACTTCCGGCTAGGGACGAGAGAGAGAGGTTGGAGTGGACGGCGAGGCTTAAGATGAGCGGCCTTAACCCGACAACGAGGTATCACAGCGGGCAACAAAGTCAGCAATCTCTAGCTTCATTTTGGTCCACCAAAATCTAGGTCTCAAGTCTTCATACATCTTGCTACTACGGATGGATAGAATAATTGGAAGAATGAGCTTCAGCTAAGATACATTGCCTAAGGTCTTTATCTTTGGGTACCACTAGGCGATCATCAAACCATAAGACACCCCTTTCATCCACACGAAAAGCGAGTGGCTGGTTTTTAACTTCATTTTCTTCTTGATATGAAAGATGCCCACGTCGGTCTTTTGAGCCTCAATAATCTTATTTGTAAGAGTAGAGCTCAAAGTGATGTTGTGGAGTACCACTTTGGATGCATAAGATGTGCTATGTGATAGTCTCCTTGGATAGCGAGAACTAGAATGAGACTTTCTACTCGGTGCATCGGCAACTACATTTGCCTTTCGGGATGGTAGTGCACTTGCAAATTGTAGTCCTTGATCAACTCAAGCCACCTTCGTTGATGCATATTCAACTCAAGGTTGAGTAAAGATATACTTCAGGCTTTTATGATCGGTGTAAATGTGGCACACATTACCCAACAAGTAATGTCTCCATATCTTCAAAGCATGAACTACTGCCGCCAACTCTAGATCATGTGTGGGATAGTTAACCGTGTTTTCTTGAACCGGCGAGAAGCATAAGCAATAACTCACCCCTCACGCATAAGCACACAACCAAGACCGGTGCCCGATGCATCGCAATAAACATCAAAGGGCTTCTCGATGTCCGGTTGAGCTAAGGCGAGGGAGCGAGAAGTCAACAGAGTTCACAAAGTACGAAAGCAGCGGACTCGCATTCCGATGTCCATACAAACTCTTCGCCTTTACAAGCAGCTTGGTCATAGGCTTTGCTATCTTAGAGAAATCAGGAATAAACCTACGATAATACCCAGCGAGACCAAGGAAACTACGAACCGAGAGGCGTGGTTGGAGGCTCCCAATCTAAGACTTGTTGCACTTTTGAAGGATCTCTGAAACCCCATTTTCTCGAGAGAATATGACCAAGGAAAGAGACTTCCTTCAACGAGAACGCACACTTGCTGAATTTAGCATAAAGTTGATGTTCATAATCTGGACAACACCACCCTTAAATGCTTAGCATGGTCTTTCTTATTCTCGAGAATAAACCAAGATATCATCAATGAACACCACAACGAACTTATCCAATTCGGCATGAATACCAAATTCATCGGTACATGAAATGGGTAGGAGCATTCGTCGGACCAAAAGACATGACAAGATACTCATATAACCCATACACGGTTGCAAAAGCCGTCTTTTCAATATCTTCGGGGACGGATTCGAATCGATGATACCCCGAGCGTAAATCAATCTTGGAAAACACTTTGGCTCGAGAGAGTTGATCAAATAAGATATCAATCCGGGGCAAAGGATATTTATTTTTGATAGTAACTTCATTTAGAGGCCGATAATCTACACACATACGCAAGGATTGATCTTTCTTCTTAACAAAGATAGCGGACAGCCCCATGGAGAAGAACTAGGACGGATCAAGCCTTGTGTCATCAACTTCTTAAGCTCTTCCTTCATTATAGCCAACTCATTAGGGGGCATACGGTAAAGGCCTTCTAGAGATGGGTGCGGCACACTGGGATTAAATCTATCTTAAACTCGACATCACGTCACGGGTGGTAGGCCGGGCAACTCTTCGGGGAAGACATCCAGGAAACTCACATACCACAGGTATGGCTGCGATCTGTCATCGAGAACAGAATTTCTTTGTGGAACTTGGATCGACAAACTCGGGGGAGTGGCACTAGAAAAGCTTCATTGGTACCGGATCTCTCAACATGACTACTACGGTGGATGTATCAATAAGGACTCCGTGATGGCTCATCCATCTCATTCCTAATATCACATCTATCTTGAGGTTAGGTGGGATGATAAAAGTTTCACTATACACCCGACCACCAATATCAAACGCACACCCCGCACTATCGGTTAGTAGGCACGGGATTGCCCATTGCACTAATATTGAATTTACCCTCTTCGATTTATGATATTCATATTGTGCTCGGATGCAAAGAGATGACTCATAAATGAATGAGAAGCACCGAGAATCAAAGAGCACAATAGCGAGGATGATGATCAACTAAGAACTTACCATTTGTGGATTTGTCTCACCGGTAGGGATTTCCTCAACGGCGGTATAGTGCACATGCCCGGGCGGGGTGCATTCGATTCCCCTCGCTTCTTGGGATAAGGACAATTCTTGGACCAATGCCCCGATTTGCCACAATTCGGCCACGGCATGTGGCTTGGTGGAACATTAGAGCGGGGACGGACGGAGAAGAGCCCTTAGGCGAGCAAGCTGTGAAACCCTTGCGATAACCGGTCTTGTTTTGATTCTTCTTCGGAGGTGGGCGATAGCGAGGAGGTGCGGTGGGAGGCGATAAGGAGCCCTAGAAACCACTGGAGCCTTGGATTGAGATGACCCGGCATCAAAAGCTCTCTTACGGCTCTTAGAAGCGGCATACACGGCATTGCTATTCTCTTGAGTAAGAGTATCAGCGATAAATTCATTAAAAGTGATGCACTTGCTGGTACTCATTGTCTTCATTAACTTAGGACCAAGACCCCGCTTAAAGCTAGCGATCTTCTTAGCTTCGGTATCAACAAATTCTGGTGCATACCGGGACAAGTTATTGAAATCTTGCAGATACCCAGTCACACTCTTGTTGCCTTGAGTTAATTTCATGAACTCGGTATGCTTGATTGCCATAAGACACGGGCGGAATGTAGCGCCCACGAAAGTCAACTTGGAAACGCTCCCAAGTAATAGGAGGCGTTTTTTCGGGGTAGGTGGTGCGATGATGAGCCCACCAAATCCCTGCGAGGACCTGCGGTGGTGCGAAGCATACTCGGTTTTCATATTGTCGGGCACATTCGGCATACGGAACTTACGCCTTATAGTATTTAGCCACTCATCGGCTTCGGCGGCTCTTGACTTCCTTGAAAACCGGTGGATTAGTGCCCAGAAATCCTTGAAGTCAGCATGTCTTTGCTCTCGATCGTGGTCCCTACGCCCACGATGTCCCTCACGGTTGGCTAATTCTCGAACAAACATCGGCCAAAGCCCATTTGTCCTTCGACCAACATAGCCATTAGCTCATTTGGAGTAGGAGGTGGTGGCGGTGGTGGTGGATCACACCCGGCACCCCCGGCACTACCCGCCACGGGTGTTATGGCGCGGCATACGCATCACACATCCAATTGAGCATCGGTGTTGATGTTTGGATAAAACATAGACAATGATCAAATTATGCGAACTGTATTCCTTGGAGAGAAATACATTTATACAAAAAAGCAGGGCACAATAACTCATTTCCATTCCACAACATCAACAACATAATAGCACAATGATAGCGAGTCGTGCATCAATTTAACACAAAGTGCGATAGATATAATTAGCTCACACCCCGAGAGCGAAACACTTGTTCCAACAAGTCATCAAGGTCAACAAAAGCAAGGTCCGAATAGAGTCACGGCCCTAATTACTATTACATCACGGATGTTCGAGAAAGGATATATCATGCGAATTACATTCATCCAACAAAAGCATCCCTAAGGAGCTAGTTGGGACTACGAGCTAGCCTAAGCATCACCCTCGAGTCGAGGCCCGAGTCATCATCGCCTCGGTGGTCTTTGCATCAATTGGCTGAACTTTGCTCCTCGGGATCATGGCTGCCATTTCCACATCCTCATCCTCGGCTATAACTCCGGATCTGGCTGTGGCTCGGGGAGGAAGGAGAGGATGCATCTCATTACGCCTCCCTGTGGATCTCCTCGTGAAGAGCGTTGTTGTATTCCTCCAAAGCATCATTCGGGCGATGGAGGTCTCTAATCTCATTGTAAAAGCGGCGCTCACGGCGGTTGATAGTCCCCATGATACGCTCCAAGTGCGTATCTCGCTCTGAATGGCGCATCGCGCTCACGTATAGCGGCATCCCTCTCTGTACCACACAGTCTTTGGTGAGCATGAATCTGCTATACCTCGCGGCGGTGCCTCCCGCCTTGCACGGAAAGCGGTGATCGGTGAGTGTTCCTTTCTCTTCCTACTGCGTAAAGCTCGGTGATCTCCTCATGAGCTGCATTCACTCGCTCCACGAAGGCCATCTTTGGTCTGCCGAAAGCTTCATAACGGCAAACATAGCACTCATCGCATCACAAGTGCTAGCTGCACGCTCATCTCATTGCGAACCAAAGCTTGGGTGGGAATTTGCTCCCATTCTGTCCCAAGAGTTGGGCATTCCTCGGGGAAACTCCCAATAGGTCCCTGAGAGCTCCGGTCGAGAATGGTCCGACCGGATCTTGAAGCATGTGAAAAAGCTGCGGCTGGGCCCCCCCAGTCACACCACTCTTAGTGATGGTGGGCCGGCTGGATCCGAGGAGTGCTTGGCCTTTCCTTGACTCTCAACATCACTTCATAACCTTGCCCTTCCTCCTCTGTCCAGGAGTAGCGAGGAGGCTTGGTGTGCCCCGCTAACTTCAACACCCTCCACAAGAGAGTGGGGGTGCCAAAGTACTCAGGGGAAGTGGCCACGGAGGGGGGAGGATCTAATGAAGAGGAGGCCATCGTGGAACAATATTTAATTGCAAGGGTAAGAAACCTTATATAACGTAAGCGATTACTTTAAGGGAGGGAAAAACTTAGTGAGTGAGCAATGTATTTAATCATGATGCATGAAACGTTCCGACGTCCTCACAACCTAGAATAAATTTTATTTTTCTAGCGTTCTAGACGGTGGCATACATACGTTCTCTCAATATACGTAACTAGCCGGTCTACACGTTTGCTTTTGTTAGTGTACTGTAGAAGAATTCATTGCAGCCCAACAGGTTCCCAATATAAAAATTTCACAAACAACAAAATCCTTAGAAAGCATTAAAAGCTAAATACTTTCCACAAACGCGTCCCAACACATTTGCTTCGGTATCACAACTACCCGACGGTTTACCCACAATTAAATACCTTCATAATTGTATGGTTTTGACATACAATTAATCCAATATGACAATCTAGCACTTCCCTAGACCCCCGGTTGGGCAGTCATGCTCTCACAACTCCCCTTACCTTGGGCGTAGGCTGCAAAAATTTAATCTACAACATATATGGCTATTTCATATATGAAGGCTGCCTCCACCATTAGACCACGGGGGCAGCGTATTGCGGTCATCACACTTCTCACCTTGGCATAGTCGTCGGTGCAAGAATAAAAACCCCCAAGTTAGTACTTACATAAGCCACCTAATAATCCTTAATAGGGCATAAGGGATGACCACCGGCATGATAATAATTTGAATTTCAGATTTAAATCCTAAGTATAAACCTAAGGTTTTACCCAAAATATTCTGTTTTGCAAACAAATTCTTTTGTTTTTAAATAGACAAATGGTGAATTACGTCAAATCTTGCTCGATGCCACTGTAATAGAACCGACCAAATTATAAGAGCACAAGTATAAAACATTCACCGAAGTGACTAATTTCACACTTGAGCCCATATAATCCCGGTAGTCGGAAATCTCGAAGGATTTCAAACCAACAACATACAAACCAAGATCGAGCGCAACTTAACATAATTCACCATCCGTTACATCGAGTTCACAAATAGTTCACAAGTGACATAGCATAGACATACTTAGTTATTACAACACCGGTTTGCGGTAGTAAAGCAACATAGTTTTGAAAACGTTCAAGAACACACACTTAGTTCGGATACATGCGGATCCATAGTCATCCCACAAAAGCATATGGTAAGATAAAGGAAACGATCTTTGCCCGAGATCTAGTCCTCATCCCCAGCAGGGTGAAGACATACCAAGCAGTAGCCTATATAAAGGATATCATCTGCAACAAGAGGGAAATAAACCCTGAGTACGAGGATGTACTCAGCTAGACTTACCCGTCATAAACCAGAAATAAATGACACCAAGAATTATGCAAGGCTGAAATATAAGTGGAGCTAGCTTGACAACATTTTGCATAAAAGTATAAGCGATAATTGATGAATAACTAATTATACTAGCAGTAGCTTAAATTATTTTACCTTCCATCTAAATGTGTCTGTACTAAGCAAACACTTATTTATGACAAGCATTAATAACCATATCCAATTTAGTACAGCTTTCAACCATAACAACATCATACTTGAACCATAATTATTTTAGTGAGATCTACGATTGCCAGGCAAGGTCAAGTTCTCATTATCCGGGAGAGACGGCGATTCGAATCGATTTCAACTGAGCTCAGGGGGTATTCCCAACACACACCCAGGCAGACTGGATCAGAGTCGCCTTAGGTTACTCTTCGTACAACTCAGGCGCGGGCCCGGTTCTCGCGTCGGCAAAACCGGAAAGTCGGATAGCCAGGATGTTCAAGTCATGCAAACCCAAGGACGACGCCAGGACAGTTAGACATGCTTGCCCTTGGTCTAGTATGCCGCTATCCCGCGAATTGCCCAACCGCCCCCCGCTTTCCCGTCTTGAGTTGAACTAACGAGCTTCGCGGCCACTTGGCACACAGGGCCGGGCCAACTATGTATTAGGCTGCGTTCAACATGACCAAGAGTGAAACAACGACTTCAGTCCTTAACCGACTTCGGACGGGGTCCCTTTGCCCTGCCCGGTCTTCTTTTTGATTAGCACACGGTTCATTTCCATGATAACACATAAAGCCGACGGTAACCAAAGAGTAACCACCTATAACTCGCGGATGACAGGATATCACCCGACTTCTACCGGTCTAAGCAAGACTAAGCATTTTCATCGCTCCTAACCTAAGACATGGGATTTAGGATATAACATATATACTAGACAAGGATAGGATAAATGCAGCAACATCTTCAACCAACTCCTAAACTTAATGCAATAAACAGCATAAAGTACTCAAGTGCATTTTATAAAAAGTGGGAAGCTTAATATGCTCCGGGGCTTGCCTTTTACAAAGGTTGCAGGCTTATGATTAGGGCACTCAGTTAGTTCTTCTTCTCCGACGGAGTTGCTTTTTCGCCATTTGTTCCCCCCCTTGCTCCTCCTCCGGGTGCTCCTGCCACAGGTCTCCGAACTCAAGACCGTTACCCCCTTCGGCGAACCTATTGAATGCAATGCATAAATGAGAATAATGAATGCACAAGATGATTATGTAAGAGAGTGAATAACAGCAACAACACTAAACCCTCCAGCTGAGGTGATGACTCTATTCAAATCACTTTAAGTTCTGAGTAGGTGCATATCTCCTCTCTAAACAAGATTGAACACTCACCAAGCAAGTCAAGGTATAACTTTTCATCATCAGTTAAGGGCATACAACCTGCACCTAATCACGTGTATAAATTAGCAAAGCATCTACAAGATATAAGTCACACACACACACAAGGGCAAGTATTCAAAGCAAAAAAACACATTTCAGGATTTCTGTCCTACAGAGAGCAGCTGAAAGAAACAACTGTAACTGGAGTTCTATAAATCCAATTGACATGTATGAAGACATTCTGGAAAGCTCATGAAATTGTCTACAACTCTTATTTAGACATTACAGACAGATTCACAATCCAAAAATGCCACACAATCAGCTTTCCCAGATCTGTCCAGAAATTCCAGAGAGGAACCCTTTCTCTGGAACCTCACAAGATAATACCATAACTCTTAAACTACTCCACCAAATGCTTTCAAATTTTAACAGCAACTAGATAATGAAATTGTCTACCACTTTGCTATTGACCACAAAGTCAGAAAACACCATCTAAGCTATGCAACACCAAAAGTATCACCAGCTGTCCAGAAAAGCTTAAATTGGAGAATTAATTATTTACTCATGTTCAAACTTACAATTCAAGCTCACCCAACCTGACCAAAAGTTAAAGTATGACTAATGATTAACAAAAAAACCTAACAAGCCATTCTAAAACATTAATTAAAGTACCCTTTTCAATTTATTTCATTATTTAAGGGCACAAATGAGCACATAGTAAAACTACCCAGAAAAATCCATAAAAACTACAGTAGACTACTTATAGCTCACATGGACCCCAGTTTAAATTTCACCTTAAAATTCTAAGTACAACTACCTGTACCAAAAGAACAAGCCACACAAGCTTAAAGATGGATAATTCACAAATCCATTTGAAAAGTATCAAACAACAGATTTACAAATTTTCCTAACATCATCATAGCACCACTATACACTGCTCCAATTTTCACTCCAAAAGAATGTGTATAGAAAACATGGTAAATATATTATCAAACAATGCCTACAATCAACTTATTTAGCAAACTGCTCTGCAAAACAGGGGTACATGCCAACCAATATTTTTCCTATACAGAGCAGGTCAAAACAAAGCTAACCCCACTGGTTTCATATTTTTAGCACCAATTAATAATTAGTTATGCATTAAACTATTTTCCAAGGCCTAGAACAAAATAAATAGATCAAACAAAATCTACTGCATAACATGCCATATTTCATATTTTTAATAAAAACTAGACATCTCCAGAAACCTAACAAAATTGGAATCACTCAATTTGGACATTCCTAGCTTCACTTATGAATTTATGAAACTCAGCACGATTTCTGGAAAAGAATAAAACAAAACCCTAACGCTATCAGGCTGACACGCGGGGCCCAGGGGTCAACGGACCCACACGTCAGCCAGACCAGACAGAGCAGCGGCGACGGCGGATTTTGACCGCGAAAAGCTCGTCGGCGGCGATGTCTCCTACGAGACCGACACCACTAGCGTGCTCCCCTAACCCTAACGTGTCGATTGAGGTAGGTGGCGGGGACCGAGGTTGACCGGAGCATGGTCGGCGGCGAGCCAAGCGGCTCGGCGGTGCTGCACGGCGGCGCCATTGCCGTCTCCGGCAATGTCGCGCTCAATTGAGAGTAGAATAGGGTTCGGGGGGTCCTGTGGCGGCTAGGGTTTGGGGTTTGACCGACGTCGAGCCGAGAGAGCTCCGCGTGCATGGCGGGCGTGGTGGCGAGCGCGGCTCCGGGCCTTCCCCTGTTCCGGCGGCGCCGTGACCCAATTGACCTAACCAACCCCCTAGACACGATCTACGGCTCAAGGCGACTCTGGTGCTCACGCTGGGACAGAGGGAGGTGGTCGGGGTAGTGCCGGCCGCGGGGCGAGCTTGAAGCTTCGGCGGCGCCCCAAGAATGGCGGCGGTGGCGGAGCTTGCAATGCGGGCTCACCAATGGCGGATGATGGCGCTTGGGGCTGGGTCAGGTGAAAGAGGACGTCATGGTGAAGCTCGGACGGTGGCGATTTGGAGATGGCGCGATGGTTGCGGGTGTTGCGGGCCGGGCGAAGGCACGGCGGGCGCTTAGGGTCGCTTCTTCTCCTTCAGGCCGCGCGAGCAGAGGCGAGGAGAGGCGGCGTGAGGGCGAGCGAGAGGAGGGGGCGGGGCGCGTGGCGGCTTGAGACGCCGTCGCGGCATGACGTGTGGGCCCGGGCGCCGGCGCACGGACGCCAAGTGGCGCGCCTGGCTCGACGCCGGTCGGCCACCTCCGGCTGATCCAAATCGGCGGTGCCGATTGATCAAGCGGCCGGCCGACTGAAACCACAACCTTTAGGTACTCCTAACTCCCAATCTAAGCCGTTTCAAACAAAAGTTTAGTAATAAGAGTTGTAGTTTGATCTCTATTCTACAACTTTGCTTAAAGGAGATTGCCCTGGTTTGGCTCGGTTTGCAAGTTACAAGCTGTTAAACAGAGGTAAAAACACACTAAACGCGATCCACGACTTAGCCATTTTCCAGAGGGGAAAAACAGCACTGTTTTGGGCACAAATGTGCATTTTTGAGCACCTTGCACACATTTTCAGAGCTTGGGCCTTAAACAAAGTTTGTTCTATATAAAATTATCTACAATTTTATTTAGGGGCCCACAGCCATGCAAAGCCTCTAGCTTGCATATTTGAAACAGTTAAACAAAACTACCTTGGAAGGCATATCAAGTCAAACTAGTGATTAGGAGCATAATTAACCAAAATGCCCAACATGAACATTGTTCCATTTAGTGTCCTAAGCCTAGTTAAACTACTGTAGGGCACTTTTAACAACATTACATGTCATTACTTAGTATCAAGCAAGCAAAGCAAGCATCACATGCACTTTTCATAAGCATACACATAAGAATGGTATAAGAACTTGTCACACACTTGCATATATGAAATGATGATGATGCTTATGATCAGTTTATGCAGGTGATTTAGTGAGCCAACACCTGGGGTGTTACAGTTTGTACCCTTTTAGATTAAGAGTATTGGGCTATTTCATAATTCACCTACTGTTCCTTTGGGTTCGATATTAAAACCGGGTTGATCTTGGTGAAGTGCTGATCAAGTATATATATCTGTGCGCTTGCGGATAATCTGATTATAATCATTATTTAGGGTGCAGTTAATTTATACCAACAAGGCTTTTATATCGTCATCGCCTCTGGCTAGTTCTATAGATTGAGAATAAATCCTAAGCCATTGCATTGGCTCAGTCTTGCCATCATATTTTGAATGATTGGATGGTTTGAATTTGTGAGGTAGTTTGACTATGAGTAGTCTTCCCGTGAAGCAAGGAAATCTGTCGGGTACTTTTTCTAGTCTGTAGTCGGAATCTGCCTTTTGGTCGTCGTATCTCGAAATAATCTGGGGGGGGACTTCTAGGTGGTGTCGGAGATCTTCCCCTATTTTCCCTCTGTTTTTACGTCCAATCGTGATGAGGTTGAGCTCTTCTCCCATAATTTGGAGTTGATAATCTTTCGAAAGCGGAAATCATCCAAGTTCTTTGACTTGTGCATTCGAGATGGTATGTGTCGGGAAGGTACTCGGTCGTCTTGTATCCTTTGCGCGGTATCTCCGAGTAGACTTCTAAGCCTGGCTTGTTCTTCACTTGGTCGTTGTATGGCATCAATTTCATTAATTAACTCTTGTATCTTGTTGATAGGATCAAGTCTTGTCCTTCTTTGTAGTTCGTCTTTCCTCGGCTTCTTTCTCGGTTCTTTTTTTGATTGTACTCGGCTAGCTCTTCTTCATATTTGCGCTTATGCTTCTCTACGTTCATGAACTCGGTTCCTTCTTCCTCCTCTTTTCTTGTTTCTTCTTTCTCTTCTTGCCGCTTTTAAATTTGTCGGTCTCTCCTTCTCTTGTGACGGAATTTGCTTTGGAATATCGCCTTCCGATTCTTCTCAAGATCCGTAGTCGGGTTGGATTTGGTGGTACTAGAGGTTGCCTTATCATGAACACTTCTTCGTGTGTATTGGGTGGATGGTCGAGTTCTTCTCCTTCTAGAGGTTTACCGTATTGAAAAGAAAGGAAGGTAGAGTACTTATCTTGTTTGAAGATGTTCCATTGGTCGAGGTCGTAAGATTCCATTGCCTTCTGAGTGATATTCTGATATATTCGTGCCAAGTTGTTGAAACCGTAGTGAAAAGAACTCAGCTTGTCTTGTATATTTGGGTTTTCAGCTTCCTCGTGAGCTTGAGTCTTGAAAAAATTTCTTGTATCTTCGGCTCGGGTTCTCGAAGTAGTCGACCATGGAGAATTCCTTGTTCGTCGCTTTGCACCCAGCCTCCGAAAACGAAGGTTGATCCCCCAGGAAAAATCATCATGTGTAGGTCCGTCGAGCCTTTGATGTTGATTTCGCCGAAAGCCCCGACTGGCGCGCCCGGTATCGGTGTTTGACCATCGATAGCCTGCCACGGGGTTCCCGTAGCAGCTGATTCGAACCTCGGCGAACGACTAGAACTCGGCGATTTCACGCAAGAGACACACGGTTTATCCTAGTTCGAGCCCTCGTCATCGAGTAAAAGCTCTACTCCAGTCGACCCTGGCCTTTTGCGTTGGATTGATGTATGATTGTGTGTTGTTCATCTGTTACAAAAGAGGGTGCTCTGGCTCCTTTTTATAAGAGGAAAAAGAGCTAGAGCTATGGTTTCTAATCCTAGTCGGATTCATAGGAAGTGTTCATTCGATTACGAGAGGTTACTTTCTATTCGCCTAACTAGAATGATTCGTATTCCACTTGGATCCGTCCTTCTTGCTCTTGTCCTGACGTGAGCCGTGCTGGTGAGTAGCCGTCTACGTCCTGTATCGACAAGGTACCACTAAATAACATTAACAATCATGAGTTACCGAGTAACTGATGACTCATTAAGTATGGAGTAATGAGGTAGACTATTCATATGCAGTATTGATGTTGAGAGAAAATGGACAGGCAATTGTTAGCAGTATTGATGTGCAAAAATAAATCATCTGAAATAAGCAAGTTCTAGTTATTGGTATATGCATCTCCTGACTAAAGTTTTCATTTATCCTAAGATGGCTAATGATGAAATACAGGTTCTAGCTAATGAATAAAAGGATGGCTAATGATCATGGTACATAGACTGTTTGTTACTGTTTGTTACACTGGCTTATTTTAGTAGATTTATTACATTGGCAAGTTTAGATTATTAATTTTTGTGAGCTCTTTCATACAGCTCAGATTTTAATAGTATCATGGATATGAATATAGTTGTCATGTAGCATAGAGAGTTTGGAGATCACACACTGAATTTTGTTTGAGTAATTTTAATTTGGTGAATAGCTATGAAGGTGTAAATTGAAACTACTATCTACTTTTCTACAGTGAATATATGAAAGGACCCTTTGCTTTTTCTCTATGAATAATTTTTAGAAGCTAAGTGTTCATTTATTTGTTTTCTTCCTCATTCTTGGGTCCTCTTATTTGAGGAAATTAGTGGCTCAGCTATTTAGAAGGTACTCCAAAAATGAAAAACAATATATAGAACAACCGAGTCAAGCAGTTTCTATTTATTTGTATATAATGAGAATTATCACTTGAAGCAATGTCTTTAAACTGAACATAAGTAAAAGTATATGGTAAACATTAAGTAGCCTTCATAGGTTCCAATCCAAGTATTAATGAAGGAGTAAAACGACAGTATTTTTTTGTTGAGGAAGCTTGCGGTAGTTGTCTGGATATGTTTGTCTTTGGTGTTTCCAAAGTGAATTTCTAGATGTGCTTCAACGGTTACATACGTTTTCAAACATACTATAAATCTCAGATATTACAGATAATGATGGTTTGGTAAATTCATGTATCGAATGTAAAGTAGTATTGACTGTATTTTCTGTTGTTTGCTTGGGGTAGCTTTAGAATTTTCTCGACTGAAATCAATACGTCGCTTTGCTTGTGAATTCTTTGTAAAATTTAATAATTGTAGAGACAAAGATTAGTCCATGAAATATGAAAGGTGAGGTTGGTGAGGAGAAGCAGAAGATGGTGGTATTATATACCTAGGATCCTCTAATTGTTGCTCTGTAGATTCTGTTATTGCAGGTGTGGTTGTTGGAGTAATTTTATTAGAGGACTGAAGCATCTGTGTTTCAATAAATGATTAAAGTAAGATAGTATAAGATTGTAAGGTAGAAAATCTTAGTTGATCAATAAGTTTACCTTTTGAGTAGGTGTTGATGGAGTATCTTTAATAATTTCTTCATCATCAATTATATAAGACCTCTTGAGGACATATCTTATAGGATACTTGGATGACACATTCTTACTCATTCCTATATGGAACTTTCTTTTTTTCCTGATGGCTGTTTTGATAATAGGTGGGTGGTTGTCTGGCTCAATTTGCATATTTTGTGAAGCTTCTAGAGCTGAACATTCCACTAAATCCTCTGCTACATTATAGAAAGCAATACAGTCCAGAACAGATGAAGTATCTTTGATTATGACAGGTAGCTTGTACCTATTTGTTCAAATTGATATGAAGTTAATACAAAAGTTTTTGATATAGTTATATGGAAGGTATAATGTTTGGTAGCTATAGCTTTCTTACTCTGGAGACTGTGTGGGGGCAAGAACATGCACATCTTGGAGTATCACTAATGATGCTATAGCCTATCTTGCACTTTTTGCATGCCTTGTAATACCAATTTATGGATTTAAGCAAGGATGTGACTTTTGCAATGCAGGTATAAGATTTTCCTCCCTACAATATGAAATTCATAAGAAATTGTTAATTATCTATGATTACAAAATATAGCATGTTAGGAAGTTTTTTTCTAAGCATGAGTTGATGTCGGTGCTTGTCCGCTATAGTAGCTTATTAGAATCATGAGATGGTTTGAGTAGTGGAATCAAAATAAGAGGTATCATCTATGCAACTGTATGATTTCAATAGTAATTTAGTAACAACACTTTGAAATCTGAAATCAAACATCTTAACATATGATTGTGTAACAATGGGTTATAGAATCAAATACATACCTCAAAAGATTCGTTCGGTAGTTCTAATATCTCCGAATCTTTGTGTAGCCTCTCGGCAGATTGTTCAGTATTATTCTGATTTGTGTTAGGTGCTATAGGTTACAGGAGAGGTGTTCCCCATTTGTATTCTTTGATACTTGGTAGTTTTCGGGAAATCCAAATCAATGTATACTCGTGTTGCTGAACTGGAGCTTGCTTCATACTTTCCTGAATAAGGTGTCATAATTAGCTAGTTGTCATGCATCTACTTGAAGGATATAATGGTTCAGGGGTTAATACTAAATAACTTGCCTTGAAACTTGGATATGGTAACACCTGCAAATATTACTACGACAATGCCTTCTTTAGACTTTTCAATAACTTGCTGCTCATCAAATTCCTGGCCCTGCTGGTCCCAAAGTATAATTTGTTGCTCTTGCTCACTATGAAATAACAGAAAGGAGTAAATATATAAAATACATATAATATTTATGTATAAATGAAGGTAATAAAGTGAGAATATGTAAGTGGGTGATATACTCTAGGTTGCGGATTTCGATCTTTTACGTTTTTTTCTCGAGATTTAGGGCCTGCAAACTCATATGGACCAACATTGCTGATAACTCCTATTAGATCTAGGGAAGGAAGAAAATAGTGTATTAGGTCTCGTTATTGGCAAAGATGATTAAACAAAACGGGATCAGATTATGTAGTACCTAGAAGTGGTCTAGATTGTAAGGACTTATCGGTAATCCATCAAAAAGAGCGAAGTTGAAGGCATAACTGGTATGTCAGCTCCTTTTGCCTCTAAACGATGAACTTCAGTGATAGATGTGAACTGAAGGATATATTCTTGGTGATCATAGGTATAAGTTATTTCGATGAGCAGCAGTAACACAGAGAAGATGTACGCACTATCTTCAGCAAGGATTTTTCTGAAATCCTTTTCTAAGTTTCTAGGAATACTAATTTGAGTTGTACTTCCCTATAATAAGTGGTATTTAGTATATATATCATAGTTCATGAAAATCTTTAATGGAAATTGAAATTGAGTAAGGACACACACTTCATCATCAAGAAGAATTCCCTCTATCTTTGATCAATGTGCTTGTGGTAACATATCTAGCATCCCATAACCTCATAAGTCTTCCAAATACCTTGTATTTGTCATTTCCAGCAATGATGTCTTTCAGCCTTGTAGTTTCAAAGTCATCCCGTAAAAGCGAGCTGCAAAAAAATAGATAGTTCTATGGTTAGATAGAGTTGTAATGGTAGTAGATAAATATAATATGGGACCCACTCAGTAGTTGGCATACACAGAAGTTCAAATATATTGCAATAAGAGTAAGTGGTAACCTTTTATATTTTTGAGAATATTTCATTGTATACTACGTTGTGTGTGCAGAATTGGTACGCCAATTTTTAAATGCAAAAGATAGGGAGGAAGTCCATTTAATGTTAAAGTATTCAAAAATTCCATAGGATAGAGAGATTCCGGGCAGTAATAGTTTGCGAGAACTATCATCTATCGAATCGAGCTGTAGTATAACATCTCATTTGTGGTCAATCACTCAATCATTTTACTGTTGATCATTGAGACAGTTTCATTCTTAGAAGCTAGAGTGGCACGATCACATAAGTATGATGAGATATCTGGTGGATCACAACCTAAATCATAGACAAAAGAGATGAGACCATCTAGGTCTCTACATGTTTCTTCAAGTAGGAGTGGTGCAGGATTTGAAATGAACATATTGGTGGGTTCGTTGGGGATATCAATGAAAGGCTCACTACCATTTCCGATCCTCAGAAGCCATTCTCGCAAATAACCGCAACTCATGCCTATCGATTCGAAAGAGATGGTGCCTTCAATCTCATATTCTCTATTAGTTGCAAGACTCTACATTGCCGACATATATAAGAATTAATAATACATGCGCTATAATCGATGTCCGCTTTCTTTGGTTTCAAACCGGCAAAGTGTTTGACGAAAATTACCACCAAGTACCACAATAATGCCTCCAAATTGCTTGTGGGCACGATCGGCTAATATATATCTGTCATTATATCCTTAAGAGTGCGATCTAGGGCTTTAAAACAAGTATTTATGATTCACCGGGTGCTTCATCCCAAATAATTAATGATGTTTTCTGAATTAGACCTGCTAAATTTGTATTTTTCTTAATGGAGCACACTGAATTATGTTTAATATTCAGAGGAAGCTTGAAACGTGAATGAGGTGTGTGAGCCCCAGGTAATAATAGAGCTACAATACCGAGGAGGATGCAACTGCTAAGGCAACTTTACCCTGGCTTTTTAGATAATTTAAGAGGGTTGTCCATAGAAATATCTTTCCAGTTCCACCGTAACCATATACAAAAAATGTCTGGCCTTTATTTTCAACAGCAGATTTATAAATAGCTTCAAAAATCTCTCTTTGGTTATCATTCAGCTTTGGAATATCATTATCTATAATAGATTGCATGGTCTGCAGATCATAGCTAAGCTCATCCAATAGAAGTCTATTGTCTACATAATCATTCTCTTCAGGGATAGGAAGATTGAAATGAGAAAGATTATATCCATTATCCTGTAGCAATTTTTCTAATTCAATCAATAGTTGTCTAGAAGCATTATCATTGCCAAAACTCATATTTCTCATTTGATGCAAAAAATCCTGACTCATCTGCGATGCATGCATATCATAGTCTTCTTGGGTCACTAACTTCATAAAATAGTAGAATTGTTACAAAAAGTTGCCGTAATTGATAAGGCAAAGCCCATTGAGATGCATCATTCATAGAATTAGACCACTCTTGGTCATCACCAAGTAAACCTAAGGCCTGGCATGCAGCCCGGTAAGTTGCATACTCAATCCCTGCTACAGTACGAATCTAAGAGAAAGACGTGGGCCCTTTGACAATATGTAGTAGCATTCTTAAGTAAAAGACTTCTCCCGGGTTCACATGGGCTATACGTGCAACTTTTCTAAAATGTCCTTGGCGTATACTCCATTTTTTATGCTTTGCATGCCATGTGAAATTTTTAGGAAATTGTAGATATGTATATTGTCTAGCTAAAGGCCACTCAGTATTCGCTTCTAGCCATGCAATTAACTTAGTCTTGGTATTATTTGGATTTTGAATAACTTCTTCCAAGTCATCATCCTCTGTATAGATAACATTATTTTCAAATGGCAAATGTATAGGGAGACTCCCAACTGTTGGGTTTGTATGATGGATGTCAAATTGGAGTAAGCGATAGCAAGCTTCGTGTGGAGTAATATAACAACACTCAAGGAATCTGTTGATTTCATTGATAGCTTCATTTGAGGACTGTGATGCTGAAGAGTTAGAATGTATCCCAATCCTAGTGCTATCAAAACCCTTTGTTTATATATTTAAAAAGATACTTATGCATCCCATCATGATTAACCTTCTCAACATTAATATGGGCCTGATATTTAACTATCAAGTC
This sequence comes from Chrysopogon serrulatus, assembly GCA_015844335.1. Taxonomy (NCBI): domain Eukaryota; kingdom Viridiplantae; phylum Streptophyta; class Magnoliopsida; order Poales; family Poaceae; genus Chrysopogon; species Chrysopogon serrulatus. The sequence continues at coordinate 22,699 of JADLZL010002906.1, forward strand.
AACTTTGTGAGGCACCACAAACGTATTATCAATATCTATATGATTTTTACGGACAGTTACTCCATTCCTTGGACGTGCATACTGTGTGAACCCATTTTCCATGACGGTTGTTTGTTCACAGTTGGATAGTTTTTTGAACAAACACCATGTAACATGCATCGATGAGGGGTTCAGAGGTCCACAAGGCCCATAGATCATAAAAAAGAAGAAACCGCATCATATCCAATTTTATCGGTTCTTTGGATCGGGTAGGAAAGCGTAAATCAAATAATCAATTTTTTCAGCATCAAGGCGATCATCCTTTTGCAACCATACTATGATATGTGCGTGTGGTAGACCCTATTTTTGGAATTCGATTGTATACACAACCTGGACATGAAGAGAGTATATCTTAGTGACATATTAAGTCTAGATGTAATGGTTTTTTATGATATATCTTTGATCAAAGATAAATACCGCATTTATCGGGCCAAAGAATTGATGTTTAGTTATATCATCGATTAGCATGTTGAGTTTCATTTTGAACACCCTATCAATAAGGTCTGCATGATCAGATGGATGTTGACTAGGGAATATCGCCAAAGCTTGAGCTATCTCGGTCCATGCCGAGTTTCTTTGTGAATGTTATAAACAGATCTGGGGAGCCATTTTCCTACATATACCAATGTAGTCCTGGTATTTTTGATATAAATAACGTGGCCCACCAACGAAGGATGAGGGTAGAATAACCCTCTTTCCAGTGGAAGAAGCAGCTGTTAGACCACTAGAAACAGATGCTGATAAACATTTATAGGGGGAGCAGATCTATATTTTTTTTGGAAGCCATCTGTTCGGTAGTGTCTAACTCGCTTGTCTTCGACACAACAGTAAGCATCTACTTGATAAGCCTGTGTTAATCTTTTGCTTCGTAAAGGAGTGTTGAATTCACCAACTCTGTCATGCAGCCTATGTGCATAGTACTCTAGAATTGTAACTTTCTGACGCTTAATAGATGATTGACCAGTTGATTGATACATTAGGCCTTCATGGAAGCCATCCCACCATAAGGAAATAAGAGAGGGTATTGCATGGCCATAAATTTGCAATGGTCTTCGCTTATTTGCTACAGATTTGATGCATGGTCTTGTATTATAAGATCCCTACCAACATCTGTGTTTCCTAAATCACCAACCACTAATCCAACAACTTCGGAAGCCACTGGAGCACTGAACATATCACCATGGGAATCTGGCATACCATATAATTTGATGGAAAGATGATCAGCCGAGTCCTCAGATGACATAAGCTCAGAAGAATCACCAGATGTTTCCAGGAGCCTTTCTCTGGCTGTTCAGAATAGCTTTACAATGGGATTATGGCCATCTAGCATTTCTATGAGGGAGGTAACTATGGTTTCATTGAGAGAGGAAGATTCAGTCTGTGAAGAAATTACATTTAATCTATTTGTAATTTCATTGGCTGTGTCACAGATGTAAAGTTGTGCATATTCCGGACGACGATCTGCTGATGGAACTAAAGAACCAATGCGATGGCAAATTTGGCCACTAATCTTGAAGACATATGGACCGCGGCCATCATTTATAGATTCCTTAACTTTGGCTCCCATTGAAGTCATAGCAAACATTGTATTGTAACGACGGATATTATCGAAGAAATGATTTGAAAGAGAGTTATCTTGGCAAGGTCAATAAATCAAAATCTCGGGCCGAGGAGGAGGACTATAGCGTGGCAAGGATATTCTCCCACCTTTGCAAACACAGATTATATATTGGGTTTAGTATTTTTGTCTCTACGGATGCGTTCTTCATACCGAAAAAAAGCTCCACAATGGGGGCAAGTGCACCGAGGCCCACCCAAATCTAATGGAATAAAAATAGTGCCTGAAAGGAATGTGCATGTTGTAAGATATTTTTTTTCTTGCGCCGATGATGGTCATATGTGACAAATGAAGAGATAATTCCTAATCTTACGTTTGTGTCTAGAATTTCCAATTGGATGAAGGTATATGATCTCCATTAGGCGCTTTCGATATATTTCGATTATTAGATGAGGATGAAGAAGCGTTGAATGATCCATCTATCCTTGCACGCAATCGACGGTTTTGTACTGCCAAAGGTTCTAATGTGTATGTATTAGTATTTACTGCAACAAAACTGATATATATGTATGTATTATTATGTACTTATAGATGGTTGTGGAAATGATGATTTAACCTAATTTCACTGGTATCCAAAGGCTGTGTATGTGTGGATTGACCTTCAGATATAGAGGAATGCCCTGAAATGGGGGCTACCATACTGCTAGTATTTAACCGAGGGCTAGCACGCCCACTACCACGTGGACGACCACAGCCACGTCGAGGCCGAAGTGAACTGTGTCCTTCATTATCCATTATGTGCTAGCTTTGCAAAGTTCAGCATAACAAAACCGAGGACTAAAAGTTATAATAGAAATTGCTAAGCAAAATGCATTAAAATAACATATTTTTAGATAAATTTATAATTCAACTTACATTAACCAAGGACCAAGCATGTAACAATGATGGGAAAACATAACTAAATACACATCAACCATTATGCATATATCTACAGTTCTAAACTTGAAGAGGAATAAAAACAAAGATAATCATAGCCACCGACCTTTCATTCACAAATGTTACTTGTTGGAGCTCGATTAGAACATGTCCAATAAAACCATATAAACCAAGAAAATAAACCTTGCAAATAAATTCAATGAGTATTAAGTTCACAGTTGCAGGAATAAAAATAATGTAATTGTAGATAAAATTATAGCCGACATTACATTGTAACTACCATAACTTAACATGGATACTAAGCATGGACCAAACATGGGGAAAATGATAATAAAAGTTGTTCCATGTATTCTCTCTTATTTTGGGCTATCTATCTAAACCGACAATGGTTAAGAAAATAATCAAGTTTCTCAAATAAGGAGACCCAACAATGATGAATATAACAAATAGTATCTACTATTACTTGCTACTCTTCATCTAAAAACCAAACCAATCTGCTATTATAGTTGTTGGGCTAGTAAAATACATATAACCCAATAAGAATCAGAGATGAGCCTACTGAAGCTCTAAAATTCAGAGTAATGCTATCTAATTTTGGTCAGGTGAGGTAGTCAGTTTCATTTTATCAAGTAATTATAACCTACTAAAAATTAGAGATCCATCTACTGGAATCCTAAAATACAAAGTAATGCTATCTAAACCTGGTGATTTGAGGTGGCCAGTTTCATTCTGTAAAGTAATAAGTAATTAGCATGTTCTATGCACTGAACAGTAAACAACTGCTTCTGATTCTGGCATTGTTACTAAAAGACAGAGGACCTTTTAAAAAATAGAGATCAACTTTCTTTGGATTTTTGAAACCGAAAGAAGCGCTAACTGTTCATGTTCTCAAACAATAGGGTTCGATGGATATCCTATTTCTAAGCCGTCAATTTATAGAACACTTATTTGTATCATGTACCACCCCCTTCCCAATTTCTTCGACTATCTGAATACCTCCCTCACATATAACAAACTCGGTTGTTTCATGTTGTGCTTTATGTGATTTTGTGAATCATAAACTAAATATCAAGGATACATCAATGAGAGGTTGGGCTAGCATACTAAGTTGCTATCTGGCCAAAGCGAAATATCTACTTTGGTTATCATGTGTGGATGATACATATTAGTGATTCAATATGTCAACCATTTCACTGCGTAGAATTAGATACATAAAAATATGGAAAACCGCTATCATGATTTTTACATTTCCAGCCCTTCTTCAATATGTAAGCAATCATTGTATAAGTATCTTACATCCTCATAAGATATATCACAGGTAGTAGTAATCATCACAGAAATTTTTGTTATAAACTTAAATGAACTTCTAAAATAGGGTAATTAGCCTATCATATGCACTGAACAAAAACAATCTGCTATCACAGTTCTGCTGCTAGTAAAAGACAGAGAGCAAACTAAAAAACAGAGATGAACCTACTGAAGTCTTAAACTCAAAGAACTGTTGTCCTTTGATGTTGTCAAGCAATGGGTAATTATCATATCCTATTCACGAATGTCCAGAAAAAACAATGATAATCGTATTAACTGGGAAACACAAAGCGAATCATATTCACTAACCTTTGATTCACGAATGTTACTTTCGGATTTCAGTTGGAATAGGAGCAATCTAAGTATCCACCAAGAAAATAAACCTTGGAATCCAAAGAACGGCAATTGTTAGCCAATACGAACATGGAAATGATGTCTCAAGAAGAACAGAAACAGAAATCATTCATACACTAACCCTTCCTGCAGTATCAATTCTTTTTGGGATTCCAATAGGAGAACCTCACGAAGCATACATGCATCAAAGAAGTCCCTTCATATCCACCATTGACGATGCCTAGAGTAAATAAAGATGGAATTAAAGCTAGTTATCATGTGCGGACCTAATAATCGTTGTAATATATAACTGAAACAGGATAACCTATCTACAATAAGTGAGAATTGATGCAATAACGCACTAGGAAACAGCTGGAGGGGCTGCAATTGGATCCAGAGAAAACGATCCACCTCCACAGCGACAATCAACACGACGAAGCATCCCCCCCATCTGGACTCGTAATCGTATAAACCATGTGGGCCAATCTCTGCAGCCACGGTAACCACCACGACTAAGAGCGGCGGCTTCCATCCGGATCCAGATTCGCCTCCGCATGATAGCAAGGTCCATATGAGGGAACCGGATCCGGCGCTGAGCAAGCAGAGATTAAACGAACGGAAAGCGTGGGGGAAGCGGATCCGGCGTTGTGGAGCGCAGGCGACGAAGCGGAGCAAAGGAGCGGATCCGGTGTTGTGGAGCGCAGGCGACGAAGCGGAGCAAAGGATGCAGTGGTGGGGATGCGGTCAACAGGCTGCGGTGGTGGGGGAAACGGAAAAAATGATGTCAGCCTACATCATTTTTTTGGAATCCTATTTTTTGATTGGAGGGAACTCCTTTGTGGGTCTTTGCTTTATAGGAGTATAGGATATAGAGAAAAATCCCCTACTTTTACATCAATTAGCAATATGGTACTATTGATGTTGCACCTTTCCACCTCTTCTCTTGGGCTTAAATAATAAAGCCCATTAGGGAACACAAATATTATGTCTCTGAGATTTATTAAGAATTTCTAAATTATTATTGAGCCAAGCCCATATACATAAATTCCTACAATCCCCTATCAGATCTCAAATACCCATTTAGAAATTTGTCTGTTCTCACTAGAACTTTAAGCTACACTTATCCACAACTTGAACAATGGACTATGCCTTGAATTGCAAGTTTTGTGCGAACAAGTTTTGCTCAAAGCCAAACTAGTACTTGGCTGCCAGTAGCCTTACTCCGTGGGTGGAGCTTATAGTCATACTTCTTGGTCTCTTCATGTGCTTACTAGAGATCACCCAAGTCTCATAGACTGCGACGTTTTAATAGTCAAACTCATATAGGTATGCTCGTTTAAGAATGCTCTATAGAACAACATCTTCATTAATTAAAGCCAATAGAACATATTAAGGCATTCACCAACCTACCATACAGTGCCTTATTACATTAAGAGCATTACATCTTCACATAGAGAAGGTTATAATTTATGCTCTCCTCAGTTTACCAATAGCTTGTTCTTTCCATGTCCTTAGTCATAGGATCTCCGAACAAAAAAGATGGGTTACTACTACTGTAAACTCATATGGGTCTCATACCCATCTCCCTAGATGCAATTTCTATCACATTTCGTGATAGCCCTTTTATAAAGGGATCTGCCAGATTTTTATCTGTCTGTATATAAGATACAGTTATTACTCTGGAGTTTCTCAACTTTCTGACAGTCTTCAAATGTCTTTTAACGTGTCTTATTGATTTCGCATTATCCTTAGCACTATTCACTTTAGTGATCACTATTTGATTATCACAGTTTATAAGGATAGCTGGTATTGGTTTTACAACAACCGGTAAGTCAGACAAGAGCTCACGCAGCCACTCTGCCTTTGTAAATGCTGTATCTAAAGCAGTAAGTTCTGCTTCCATGGTTGATTTAGTCAAAAATAGTCTTTTTACAAGATCTCCATGATACTGCGCCACCTCCAAGAGTAAAGACATACCCGCTAGTGGCGTAGATTTGATCAATATCAGAAATCCAGTTCGCACCACTATATCCCTCTAGCACAGCTGGGTACCTAGAATAGTGAATCCCATAACTTACTGTACCTTTAAGATAACACAAGACCCTTTCTAGTACATGCCAATGATCATCACCCGGGTTGAACATATACCTACTCAACTTGCTCACAGCAAAAGAGATATCTGGTTTGGTTGCGCTAGCTAGATACATGAGTGAACCAACAATTTGAGAGTACTTCAATTGATCTTTTGTACACTTCTTATTCTTTCGTAATGTCACACTAGGATCATAAGGTGTTGGAGAAGGCTTTCTATCCATAAAGCCAAATCGGCTCAGGACCTTCTCAACATAGTGAGATTACGAAAGTAATCCCACTCTCTTCCTTAATCAGCTTAATGTTTAGAATTACATCAGCTTCTTCTAGATCTTTCATATCAAAACTCTTTGATAGGAAAGGCTTGAACTCATTTATAACATCCATGTTTGTTCCAAAGATTAGAATATCATCAATATATAAACATAGTATAACAGATTGGCCCCCACCATATCGATAATATACACACCTATCAACTTCATTAACAGCATAATCGGCACTAGTTAACGTAGTGTCAAACTTCTCATGCCATTGTTTCGGTGCTTGTTTCAACCCATACAGAGATTTTAATAATTTACACACCTTCTACTCTTCACCTTTTACTACAAACCCATCAGGCTGATCCATATAAATCTCCTCATCCAACTCTCCACTTAAGAAAGCTGTCTTCACTCTATTTTATGAATGAGAAGACCATATGAGGCAGCCAAGGAAAGTAGTACTCGAATAGTGGTCATTCTAGCAACAGGTGAATAAGTATCAAAGAAATCCACGCCTTTCTTTTGGGTATAACCCTTAGCCACAAGCCTAGCCTTGTACTTATCAATAGTACCATCTGGCCTAAGCTTCTTCTTAAACACCCACTTACAACCAATTGGTTTACAGCCAAAAGGTAGCTCAGACAACTCCCAAGTTCCATTAGAAAGAATCGAGTCCATCTCACTATGAACTGCTTCTTTCCAATCATCTGCATCTAGAGATGCATATGCCTCTGTAATAGAGGTAGGAGCATCATCCACAAGGTACACAATGAAATCATCGCCAAAAGATTTTGCAATCCTTTGTCTCTTGTTCATCACAGGAACTTCATTGTCATCCTCCTCAAGAACTTCTTTAAGTGATTGCTCAAATGACTCAACAGGAGACTCGATAGGTATAGAAAAATCAGGAGCCAATTCAGAGGAAAATTTAGCATTGCTACGTATATCTTTTTAAAGAAAATATGTTCTCAAAAAAATGTAGCATCACAAGATTCAAAAATTTTATATCAACATGCATATCAGAAACTTCAGATTTTACTACTAAAAATTGATAGACAATGCTATTACGAGCATATCCTAGAAAGGCACAGTCTACCGTCTTTGGTCTAAGCTTACGCTTCTTAGTAATTGGAATATTGACTTTCACCAAGCATCTCCACGTGCGTAAGTATGAGAGTGATGGTTCCTTCCAACCTATATCTCGTATGGTGTTGTCTCTTTATTTCTGTTTGGAATTCTATTCAGGACATAACTCGCAGTCAATATAGCTTCCCCCCACCATGCCTTAGATAAACCAGCAGTGTCTAACATGGCATTCACCAAGTCAGTAAGCGTGCGGTTTTTCCTCTCGGCAACCCCGTTAGATTCGGGTGAATAGGGAGGAGTTCTCTCATGAATAATACCATGTTCTACATAAAACTCATCAGATATTATAGAAAAATATTCACCACCATGATCTGACCTTAGACGTTTAATCTTTCTTTCTAGTTGATTTTTAACCTCAGCCTTAAAGATTTTAAAGTAGTCTGATGCCTCATCTTTAGTTTTCAGCAAGTAAATATAGCAAAATCTAGAAGCATCATCAATTAACATCATGAAGTATCTCTTTTTACCTTTAGTCAACACACCATTCATCTCGCAGAGATCAGAATGTATGAGTTCTAGAGGTGCCAGGTGTCTCTCCTCCACTGCCTTGTGAGGCTTTCGAGGTTGCTTAGATTGTACACAACTATGGCACTTAGAACCTTTGGCAATGGTAAAATCTAGAATTAACTGTAGGCTAGATAAATGTGACATCAAACCAAAATTCACATGACATAAACGAGAATGCCAAATACTAGAATTATCATTAATTATGCCACAAATATGATTGACTGACTTATTATAGAAATCTGCTAAACTTAGGCAGAACAAGCCTCCGCAATCATAGCCTTTACCAATAAATTATCCATGCTTAGACATAACTTCTTTATTGGACTTTAATACTACTTTAAACCCATCTCTTAATAAAAGAGAAACGCTAATAAGGTTTTTGTGAATAGTAGGGACATGCTGCACGTTCTTCAGTTGCACGATCTTTCCTGAAGTAAACTTTAGATCTACCGTCTCAGAAGCATGTGACCCATTCCCTATCAGGACGGAGGAACCTTGGAGCCCCTGGTAAGAAGAAAACAAAGAGATGTCAGCACATACGTGAATATTAGCACCCATATCAACTCACCAACTAGGTGATTGAAATACCGAAAGTACAAGAGAAAAATTACCATACCCGTCATCAAGATTAGATACAGATCCACGAGGTTGACCTTCTTTCTTTACGGTCAAGACGCTTTAGGACACTGCTTAGCAAAATGACCAAGATCACCATAAGTGAAACAAGGCATCTCAGACTTATCTTTATTTTTCTTTTTAAAGGCAGTAGTAGCTTTAACATTGAAAGTATGTTGTTTTTCCTTTTCTTTGTTCTTGCCTTTGAAATTTCTCTGAACAAAGTGGGCGCTATGATTCTCCTCGTCCCCCTTCTCAGTATTGTCCTTAGCCTAAGCCTTCTCTTCAACATCAAGAGACTGAATCAGGTTTTCAACCGATATTTTCTGTCTCTTTTGTTTAAGACTTGTGGTGAAGTTCCTCCATGGAGAAGGCAACTTTGCAATAATACAACCAGCCACAACTTCATCGGGTATAACATACTTAAGGAGTTTAAGTTTAGTTTAGCCGGTATCTCATCTCATGAGCTTGCTTGACTATAGATTTGTTAGCAATCATCTTATAGTCATGAAAGCTCGCCATGATGTACAGTTCTTTGACTGTATCCGAAGTACCATAAGTAGTGTTCAGATGATCCCACAGAAGCTTTGCGTCTTTATAGTGCATCACAGCATCATAGATATGATTAGATAGCACGTTACGCACAGCTCCCACAAAGATATCATTGGCTTTCTGGAATCTACTCCGATCTTCATCAGAGAGATCTCCCTCAGGTAAGCCATCTTTAACCCAGAAAAATTCCATGACAGTAAGTCAATCTGTGACCTCTACAGACCACCTCTTAAAGTGCGTACCAGAGAATTTCTCAGACCTCAGCGTATCAATAAAACTAGCTATAGATACTGGAAAAGACCTATAATAAGGTTTTTGGATTGTTGAAATATTAGGCAATTTTCAGATTAATTCCATAAAATAAATCATGATGAACTGAACAACTAGATTAAGCATGTTAAACAAACTTGCATGATACAAACTCATATCATAGATCATAGCATGATTCAATATCATATAACATATCAAACATAGCATGATCATAGCAATAGGTGTAAGCACAACTAGCACACCCGATAGATTGAACATATTGGACAATATGGACAATAAGATTAGATCATAGGAATAATACCTGCTGTTCGTAGATGACAGCGTGATGAAAAGGTTCCTGAAGGCGAAGTCAAGATCCTTCAGGTCGCTGTCGCTGTCGTCGATCAACGGTGGTGGGAGAGCTCGAAGAAGCTGACGATGAAGACGACGCCGAGACGTAGAGCCTCCTGTCCTCGATGGTAGACGAGCCGTGATGAAAATTGGGAGCAGTCGCGCGAAGAGCGCTTCCCAAAAACTTTATTCGCCTTCTCCCCGTGTGCGGGATCGCAAAGACGACAGTTTCAGATACCTGCTCACCCGGTCGCTAGTGCACGCGAACGATCGGGTTGGAGACTCGACGACGGTGGCGCAGTAGCGAGAAGAGGAAAATATTGATTTACTACTTTAGGATTTTCAAATTGAAACTCCTAATTTGTAGTTTTTTATGTGTCTTTTTCCATGAGGCTTGGCGCATATATATATATAGAGAGAAAAATCCCCTACTTTCACATCAACTAGCAATATGATAATATTGATGTTGCACCTTTCCACCTCTTCTCTTAGGATTAAACAATAAAGCCCATTAAAAAACACAAATATTAGGTCTTTAAGATTTATTAGGAATTTCTGAATTATTATTGGGCCAAGCCCATATACATAAGTTCCTACACATTCAGCAACCTTGTTTAAGTAAAGTTCTTGCTTTCTCTTTAGACTACTAAGTCATGCACGTGCGACACGCACGTGTCTATAAAAAAATTCATAAACATCAAAGATATTCGTTGCATAGTCCATTTATGAATTTTATAACTTAATATATAGCGAAGTAACTGCAACCATACTCAGAGATAGTACAAAAAGAATAAACAAATTATTCAAGTGAAAATTAAATACAATGGTTAAGAAATTATAAATCTATTCTATACTATAAAAGAGCGAAGGAATTATAAATAAGCTCTCACCCTAATCTCTTCTATCCACCATGTTTGTTACATCTACTTTAAGATCAGATCCAACGCATCTAAATCACCCATTATGATCTGACAAGTAGATCCAGTTTGTAAACTTATAAACATTTACATATGATATTTTCAACTGCGAAAAAGACAAATTTATGGCCGTCTAAGATACAGCTACATGGGAGTAACAGAGTCGATTCTTTATTGGAATGAAAAACAACTTTGCATGCCATCTGATGAAATGGTGACTCACAAACTGAATTAAAAATAGACACAAGAGTAGGAAGCAGTTCAAATATATAGCATGCAGTACACATGATGCATATCTCCTCCTAACGCTTCATCAGACCAAATTGGATTGATAAATTGATTTGCAGAACCAAACCTAGCACAGGACACATACAACAAATCAAATATTTGATATCTCTCATCCCATAGGCAATACTGGAAGGATTTTACACTTTGGCATCATCCAGACTCCTCTAAACAAACCACTTCCATTGTTTCCAAAAATGATTTGGGACACTTAGCTTTAAATTGTTTTCAAAAATACTTTGGGACACCTAGCTTTAAAATTTTGAATACTTTAATTTTTAAATTAAAAACAATAAGCTGAGAAAAAAGATATAGATGTAATCCTATAATGTATTCATATAGGAGAAAATATTGAATATATATGTCAAGTTTCCTCATTCACCTATGATGTGCATGACTTAAATAATAGAGCTACGAACAATGCTTAGAAGAGTCTAGAAGACTTCTAAAATAATTGATAATTGAATAGTCTTTGCTGAACAAATGAACAACAAAAAACTTACTTGTTTGCTTTTAGTCCTTGCCTCTAGCCATTAAGCTTGTTTTTCATGCTTCTCCGTTTGGCTTTCCCTGTATCAGCTAGCGGTCGAAACATGCATAAAAAAAGGTAAGGAACTTGAATCTTCAATCTAAGAAATCTAGAAAATAAGTATGCACTGAAATACAGGTTCATGATAGTAGGAATTAATCCTCTTGAAGCTTTTAAATATCCAAGCTTAGTTACTCACAATAAGCATTAGCGCTGCATTGTTACTGCTTTATGTTAATTTAATATTTTTGACCAACATAAAAACCACATAATTAAATGAAAAATTTGGTTACAATGATATATGCAAGCATATTTTTCATCGACAGAGAATAAACTTATGAATGTAAAAAAATAATTTCACATTATTTGTATCTACAATTATTTTGCTCCGATTTTCATAAATTTCTGCATGGATTAGTACAAATGTGTAAGTTCAATTAGCTTGTACTGTTCATCATTTGGCCGTAACAGCAAACGCACAAAGACAATGGGTAGAGGATAAAAGTTATGAATGCAACAAAATTGATTACACATTATTTTTGTCTACAATTATTTTTATCCAATTTTCACCATCTTCTTCATGGATTAGTACAAATTTGTAACTTCTATTAGCTTGTACTCTTCATCATTTGGCCGTAACAGCAAACGCACAAAGACAATGGGTAGAGGATAAAAGTTATGAATGCAACAAAATTGATTACACATTACTTTTATCTACAATTATTTTTATCCAATTTTCACCATCTTCTTCATGGATTAGTACAAATTTGTAACTTCTATTAGCTTGCACTGTTCATCTTTTGGCAGAAACACAGAAACAATGACGAAGGAAACCATGCGGTGAGCACGCACCGCTGTATTGCGAACGTCCGGGGCCCTTCTCGCTTAGGAGTTTCAGCGGGCAGCGGCCACTGGCCGCCTAGCAGCCTTGACAACCGTAGTACTACGCTACTACATTCGTGGGCATGATGCACCTTGCATGGTCACCGGGCGCGGCAATGCGGCATCGTCCAGGGATCCATGAAGACGGCGGAGATCACGATGCACGAGCCCAGTATGACGTCAAGCAGTCCGAGGCTTCGCCTTTTTAGATTTGTTTTTTTACGGGAATAATAGAAAGGGAAGAAGAAGAAGCGGAGGATTTTTTTAGAGGATTTTTTAGATTTGTTTTTTACGGGCATAATAGGGGTACCGGTGGGTGGGTATGAATTGCGGGTGAAAAAAACATTAAGAAAAACCATGCATTAGAGAGAAACACATGTCACCGTTTACATGTTTACAAACCCGGCCCACCTGTCAGATCATGGTGCGTGATTTAGATGCGTTGGATCTGATCTTAAAGTACATCTAAGAGATATGAATTAAGGTGGGTAGGAGAGGTAAGGGTGAGAGTCTATTTTCAATTTTTTCGCTCTTTTATAGTATAGATATAGATAGGTGCGATCGATCATGGTCTGACTCAGTATTATTAAGACCTGCCCTAAAGATGACCGCCTACAAAAACAAATGAGATATGATTCTGCTGAATGTAGCATCATTTCTACTCAACCAAATACTAGCTTATATAATGCATAGCACACCATTAATATAATTAAGTTTGATTCTAAGCTTAGAAGAAGAAAAAACCTACGATGCAAGGACCAAAAAAATTCGTCATACTAGAGGGCGTTGGAAATGATGATTGCGGATAGGAGATTATTACGATACTAGTTACCATATGTTTTCGATTGTCTATATGAAATTTGGACCTTTTACAATGATGAGAACGGCTCAGAAACAATAGGGCGAATGATAGAGGTGGCAGCTGGGATAGGCTTGTTGTTTCTGAGTGCTACTGAGTGGGCGTGGGACGCAATTTTCGACCTGGAGCAAAATTCAAGTTGGGCTCGGGCCAGGATTTCAGCCCACGGGCTCGCCCGATGGTCCAACTGAACGTAAATCTCAGCCTGCCCAGTGCAGTTTTTCTTTGCTCTCTCTCTCTCTCTCTCTCTCTCTCTCTCTCCTTGTCTCAGCTCAGCGACAGCGACATATTCCAGCCCAACAACAGCCCTGCTACCGTCCCAGCCGAAAGGCCTCCAAGGACCAACGCCCTCCCGGCCCAGAGCCTAACACGACGTCACGAGCATCTTTTTCGGTGCTGTCCGTTTCCAGAGACTCCTCTGAGCTCTGAGGCTCTGACTGCATTCAATCGGGAGAGCTTGGAGCATCCAAGTTCCAAGGTGCCCTTCGCTCCCTCCGCCATCAGGAGCGGAACCGCAGAAGGCCGAGACGATGCCGATGCGGCAGCCGAGGCCCAAGAAAGGAGAACGGCGGATCGACGCCGTCATTGATCACCTCGCCGCCCAGCACGGCTTCCCCAAGCCCCAAATCCGCAAGGTCATCAACGACCTCCTGGCGCCGGAGGTACCTGTCTGTGTCTGTTGCTCCCATTTCTCAGAAATCTTTCTCGGTATCTTGCCATCGAGCGGCGTTAGGGTACTACTACTAGGGGGTATTCTTCTGTCCATGTTCGGATGTTCCTCCTCTTCAGACTTGCTCTCCTCTGCATGCAGTCAGTCTTCACCTGAAAAGAAAATTCCACTTTTTTTTCTCTCTCTCTTCCAGGATTGGTACTACTCCTAGTTACTTTCTTGCTATTTCGCTGTGTATGGATGCGGTTCAAATGAAATTCTTGTGCTGCTGGATTACCGCCTTTCCCTGCTTCAAGAAACCACGGGGAGGCGGCAAGATTTTTTTCGGGTTTGCTCGATGTGCATGTGCTGCTTGGTCATCTAGCTCAGTGGAGAGAGACAGGCATGCTACAGGATGTTTTCCTAGCAAAGAAACCACCTTAGATTTCGCCCCGTGGGAGTCAGTGGTGGGTGCACTCTCGGTAGTGTCATAATGTAAACTAATGCTCAGTATTGCAATCTTTGCAATCTGGAAGTCTGAACTCTAATGTTACTCACAGCAAGATGCTGTTGAAATAAAATTGCTTGTTCTAAAAAAAACAATGTCACTTTTTTCTCCCCTTTATTTTTTGGGTGAGGAATGTAGCAAACCTGAGAACTTTTCATGATTGAATAGCTGATCCATTGATTTCTTCAAATTTTGAAAGAGATTGGTGAATTCCTTATCTTTTCTGACAAATGCAACAAAATGCTTGACTGAGGAATAGGGAATACTAACTGGTCTGTCCATGATACTCAATGATACAGGTATACGGGAGACATGGGTGGCCCTTCCTGGAGGCGGAATCATACGCTATTGTGGTTAACAAACTCCGGGAAGAACAGGCGCAGCAGGATCAGGTGAACTCCCTTTCATCCTCGCCTGTCCATGGCATTTTGTTTTTGCTATTCTTGATTTGCATCACAGGGTTGAGTTCTGTTTTCCTGAAATTTACATCTTAGTTCCGTATAGCCTCTTATGCCTGAATGTAGACTTATAACATTGATCTGTGAAGCATACGTTCCTTTGGAAAACTGAAATCCAGAAGCATTTTCACTGCCTTACGATCCAAGTAACAGACACCTTAGGATAATATTTTTTTAGGCAACAACTAAATGTTCTAAATTTCCATATTTATGGACATACATCCATGCGAAGCTCTCAGCCCTTTCAGCATTTGCAAACATGCTCATAATTACTATGAAAAACTTGCAATGAAACATAAAATACTATGATAAAAATTTTATGCTAGTCATCAAGAATTTGTCAAGAGAAGCCACTCATTTTGAGAAAATTACTTCTCAGAATTTTTTTTGACATCCAGAAAGATTTTCAAATGAATAGGCTTTTCTTATGCAGAAACAAGAAGCAGCTGCTGCAGAAGAGGCATCGCCACAAAATGGTTTGGAAGTCTCACGAGTGAATGGTGAGGCACCGAATGAATCTCAGTCAGCCCTTGAACTGCAAGCTTCTCCCAACAATTCACCTCCAGCCAAAGGACCTCCTTGTGCAAGGCCTCCCTGCTATGGATGGATTAGTGAAGAGTCCGAGACTGAGAGTGAACCAGAGGATGAAGAAATGCTTTCTGATGTAACAGGGCCTGTAATTTTCGCCGATATACCAAACCCTGTGGAAATGTTGCCTTCTAAGAGGAAGTGACCAAGTAGATGGAGTCTGCACCCTAACTGGTAATGATTCTGACTCAACCTCACTCTTTTTTTATTTAATTTGGTATTGCTGACATAATTGTTGTGACTAGTCTGTATTTCTTTTTACTGTAACAAGTTTTTAGCCAACACTAGCTGTCCACTTAATACGCCGATCCATATTATCTATAGTTCTGTAAGAAAAACAGTGGAGCTTGGAGCTTCATCTGAATGGAAAGGTCCAAACCCTGCATAAAAGAAGTGAAATTGGTTAGATGTATATACCTTTTCTGGTTTCACATCAATGTGTTTAGGTTGGTACAACTCATCAGAGTGTCACGGCCGAAGTTCCACAAATTGTCACATTGCTTCCGTACCTTTGTTAACCCATAACTTCATATCTCATAAAAATTAGAACCTTGTTTTCCTGTTCTAATTGCTCATATTAACTGTACGTTTGTCTTGTGAACCTCAGGGATTAGGACTGAGATCAAAGTCGCAAGATGGTGGCCTTCGAGGATCAACTTTCACTTTTATCGAGTACATTAGTGTATCTAGCTGGGCGCATCAGGCAGGATCAAATGCAGCTGCTGATTGGTTGCAGATTGACAGCAGAACGCAGATTGCTGCTGTTTGTATCAGAGAGAGGGGAAAAAAATATTGCTGCTGTTTGGCAGTGTGCCCTTTAGACTTATGTAGAATTGTGTTTGGTCATCTATGCATAACTTGGTAGCATTTTTCTTTTAGAAACTAATGGATCGATTTTTCTTTATTCGTTAACTTTTGTGTGCAAGTTCATAGCTAATTTCCGTGGCTAATTGGTTTGACATTCCATGAGGATTAAAGGATATAAAAAAAGCCGACCATACCAGTGTCTGAATAGTAGGAAATGAAATTCTGACACCTTATGGCAATATTATTTAAGGAACAACTTAATGTATGTTCATAAATATGGAAAAAATTTGGAACTTTTTTTTTTTTTTGAAACTTAACTTGGTACCATGGCCTTTCATTGATCAACACAGGCTTAGCAAATTCGCGAGCACACAAATTGATTACAAATGCTGGGAGGGGATCTGTTCACACCACAGATTGATCCGGGTCCCAACTCAAACGTCCTATCTCATGAGCAACAGAGTTACAAACTCTCGGAACATTACAAACAGAAACACAACAGAAATCATCAAGCAAATTATCTCGGAAATCTCTAAAATGCCATCCACCAATCGCCAGGTCCATAGAGGTAGATGATTCTTTCAGCTGGCTTGAGTCCATCTCCAATATAATCTGAGATATGCCGAGAGTAGCTGCAGCTTCCAGCACATGTTTGCATGCATAATTAAGCTTCCCCGAAGAGAGCGTCATGGATCATCACAAGCCTGCCAGCATCAGCAAGGACCGGCTGTCCTCTTCATGGTCGCGCACAATAAAACCCCAAGCCGTAGCATTTGTTTCCTGCATGAAAGCACTATCGAAATTTATCTTGAGGCACTCCCTAGCAAGAGGGCACCACTTCGGCTGCGGAATGAGCACTGGCGATCTCTAGTGACAGCTCATTCCCTGAATGTCGGCCACCATAGATACAACAGCCTTCACCGTTAGTTGACAGAAAGTATCCAATAGGACCTCGCAAAAAAGAAAAAAAAAGGCCAATAGGATACGAAGGGCTGAGTGGGCCGTGCCAACCTAACCCTAATCGGGCCGTTCCTCCAATAGGTCCGTTACCGTATCGGGCCAGGCCGCCCATGTACTATTAGCCATCTATACCTGCTGTGCATAGGGCCGGAGCCCTCGAACGCGCAAGTACGACGCCATTTATTACAGCTTTCGTTGAGTAGTACTGCCTAGTGCCTGCTCCCTTCTCGTGCTGTCCCTGTCCTCCGTCTCCGATCACTCCTCCGAGGCTGGCTCCGACACTGTCGTTCAGTCAGAGCACGGAGAAGACGCACTCCATCCGGTCCCTCCCCCATCAGGAGGGAACCGCGGTGGCCGAGGCGATGGGGCGGCTGAGGACCAAGAGAAGAGAGCGGCGGATCAATGCCGCCATTGACCACCTTGCTCAGTACGGCTTCGCCAAGCCCCGAATCCGCAAGGTCATCAACAGCCTCCTGAAGGTAGCTGTTGCTCCTCTTCCTCAGAAATCTTTCTTGGAATCTTGCCGCCGTGTAACGTTCGTAGGGTAGGTACAGTCCATGTTCATCCTCTTCATAGTTCAGACTTGCTCTGCACCTCAGATGGAAAAGAAAAATCTGCTCCCCCTCACCACAACCCGCGCCCACCCCCCCCCTCCCCCCGCCCCCCCAAAAAAAACATTGCTCTATACGTATATATTCTCTTTATTTCGCTGTGTATGGATGCGGTTGAAATTCTTGTGTTGGGTGGAGTAGAAAAGGTAGCGCGCGCCTTTCCTTGCTTCAGCAAGAAACCACGGGGCACGGCTAGATTTTATTGGGTGATGTCATAAACTTACTTTTTCCCCCTTTATTTTTCGGTTGAGGAATGTAGAAACCTGACACCTTTTTCATCATGATTAAAGAGCTGATCCATTGATTCTTCTAATTTTGAAAGAGAGATGGCTCAGTATTTGATTGAGGAATTTCTATTCTTTTCTGACAAATGCAACAAATGCTTGACTGAGGAATAAGGGATACCTATTGGGTTGTCAATGATACAGCTGTACGGGAAGCATGGGTGGTTGTTCCTGGAGGAGGGATCATACCGTGTAGTGCTCGACCAACTCCTGGAAGAACAGGCGCAGAAGGACCAGGTGAACTCCCTTTCTTCCTCACCTGTCTGTGGCAGTTTGTCGTCACTATTCTTGATCTTGGTTTGCATGGCGTGGTTGAGTTCTGTTTGCCTGAGTTTTACATCTTAGTTGTGCATAGCTTCTTATTCCAGAATGTAGAGTTGTAGCATGGATCAATATATGTGCCGCATACATTCCTTTGGAATATTGAAATCCAGAAAGTATTTTCACTGGCTTAAGATCCAAGTAACACAGACACTTTATGACAATAATTTTTAAGGAACAACTTCATGTTCTAGATTTGCGTATTTATGGACATGCATCCATGTTAAGCTCTCAGCCTTGTCAGTATTTGCAAACCTGCTTATAGTTACTATAAAAACTCACAATGAAACATACAATATTATGATCAAAATTCATTCTCTTCATCAAAAAAATTGTAAAGAAAAACCGCTTGTCTTTAGCAAATTACTTCTTGGGATTTATTTTTCCATACAGTAAGATTTCAAATGGATAGGCCTTTGTTATTATGCAGAAACAAAAATCAGCGGCTGTAGAAGAGGCATCACCACCACAAAATGGTATGAAAGTTGGACGAGTGCATGACGAGGCACCGAATGAGTCTCGGTCAGCCCTTGAACTGCAAGCTTCTCCCAACAGTTCACCTCCCTTGGAATGCGTACTGCCACTGCCTCCAGCCAACAGACCTCCTCGTGCAAGGCCTCCCTGCTACGGATGGATTAGTGAAGAGTCCGGGACAGAGAGTGAACCAGAGGATGGACAAATACTTTCTGATATAGCAAGGCCTATCATTTTCCCAAAAAAGGGTATATCAAATCCTGTGGAAACATTGCCTTCTAAGAGGAAGCGACCAAGTAGATGGGATGTGCAACCTAACTGGTAAGAATTCTGACTGACCTCGCTCTTCTTTATTTAATTTCATATTGCTGACATAATTGTTGCGGCTAGTCTGAATTTCTTTTACTGTAACAAGTTTTTAACTGACACTAGCATATCATCCCTTAACATGGCGACTAGTCTATATTTCTTTTACTGTGAGAACAACATTTGAGCTTTGGAGCTTCATTGGAATGGAAAGTTCCGAACCCTGCATAAAAGAAGTGAAGTTGGTTAGTTGTATATACCTTTTCTGTTTTTGCATCAATGTCTTTAGGTTGTTACAGATCATGTCAGCCGAAGCTCTGCAAATAGTTCATCCAAATGGAATCTGAAGGCTATGAAATGTCATGATAGCAGTAACTGGGTTGCTAGCGCTTGCAGAATTAATATATATAGATTTAGTGAGGGAAGACTTTACAATTTCTCCTATACCTCTGTTAATCTTAATCCATATTAGGGCCACCTTATATCTTATCAAAATCAGCACCTTGTTTTCCTGTTCTAGTTGCTCATATCAACTGTATGTTTGTCTTGTGAACCTCAGAGGTTAGGACTGTGATCAAATTTGCAAGACGGGTGGCCTTCAAGGATCAACTTTCACCTATATCAAGTACATGTATGGTGTATCTAGCTGGGAGCAAGGCAGGATGAGACAATGTAGTGCTGATTGGTTGCAGATTGACAGCAGAACTTAGATTGCTGCTATTTGTGTTCGAGAGAAAAAAAAAAAAATCTGCTGTTTGAGTGTGCAGTT
The DNA here is from genome assembly GCA_015844335.1 of Chrysopogon serrulatus. Classification (NCBI taxonomy): domain Eukaryota; kingdom Viridiplantae; phylum Streptophyta; class Magnoliopsida; order Poales; family Poaceae; genus Chrysopogon; species Chrysopogon serrulatus. The sequence continues at coordinate 42,851 of JADLZL010002906.1, forward strand.
TAAACTTAGTAGAATTGTGTTTAGTTATCTATCCAAAACTTGGTGGCGTTTTCTTTTTAGAATCTAATGGATCAATTTTCTCATTACTCATAAGTTTGGCTGTGCAAGTTGATAGCTAATTCCCGTGGCTAATTGGTTTGGCATTCAGTGAGATTCAATGACGACAAGTGAAATTACGAATGCATTACAGGAGGTCAGGAGTAAAATGGACTCATTGCACAATGGAGAATCTATAGATGGTTCATTCCACCCAGAAATCGCAGAATCGTTGCAAACTTATTGTTGGCTGATGTGTAGTCATGCAGTGTAAACCCATTTCCTATCTGTTTGTGCATCTGAACGGGTTCAGCGCCGCGGAAGGATACTTGTGTTTCATATGAAGTAGAGGAATTAATGATGACTACATATATATTATCGCACATTTCTGTGAGTATGGCAGTGTGTGGTGGAATAGATGACAGGATGTTAACTGTTAAGGACCCCTTTGGACCATGGCCATAGTTTGCCAAACTTTTCCATGGAAGTGTAATTTTGAATGGGTCTTATTGATTTCGTATCATGCTTTCCAACTGCATAGCTCAAATTAGTGACCAGCTATAGAAAAGGGCGGAAGACATCATGTGCCATTATTCCACCCCTTGCAGTGCAGCTCAAGTAATGTCTACCTCAGTGATGAGCATGTGCGTTGGTACATTGTCAAATATAATGCCATAACTCTTGTTCATTTATTTTTTTTGACACATAACTCTTGTTTATTTTTGACAGAAGGCCAAGCTATCTTTCATCCATGACATTGGTGCTATATATCTCTCTATATGAAAAGACTGCATTTGAGTGCAACCATCCATCTACTAGGTCAGAGAAATGCTACAGCACAGCTGTGCAGAAACATCCAAACTTACCATTGTTGTTGGTAACAGAAATATCCACACTTAGCATTACTACCACCGAAACATCCTTTGGTAACTAGTAGTATTTTTCCTATGCTTCTTCTCGGCTATGAAGAAAATTAGTATGTGCCTGTGAGGCATCAGGAAGCCCAGATACTTCGATGTTGGGGGTGAAAGCACACGTATGTTTGTCTTCTGAACCTCAGAGGTTAGGACTGTGATCAAATTTGCAAGTTGGTGGCCTTCAAGGATCAACTTTCATCTATATCAAGTACATGTATAGTAGCTGGGAGCAAGGCAGGATTAGACAATGTAGTGCTGATTGGTTGCAGATTGACAGGAGAACATAGATTGCTGCTGTTTGTGTTCGAGAAAAAAACAATCTGCTGTTTGACAGTGTACACTTTAAATTTAGTAGAATTGTGTTTGATCATCTATCCGAAACTTGGTTGCGTTTTCTTTTAGAATCCAATGGACTGATTTTCTCTTTATTCATTAAGTTTGGCTGTGCAAGAGCTAAGGGAATTTCTCTGCTCACTGCTGGAGGTTCAGTCTAATGGACTGTTGTAGGGTCGTCTATTTGTCTTGTTTAACCGGTTTAAATTTAGTAGAATTGTGTTTGATCATCTATATGAAACTTGGTTGCGTTTTCTTTTAGAATCCAATGGATCGATTTTCTCTTTACTCATTAAGTTTGGCTGTGCAAGAGCTAAGGGAATTTCTCTGCTCACTGCTGGAGGTTCAGTTTAATAGACTGTTGTAGGGTCGTCTATTTGTCTTGTTTAACCGGTGATCTTGTTTCTAGTAGTAATGGGTGTGTGTGTGGGGGTGTGTGTGAGGGGGGGGGGGGGTGTGGGGTTTGTGTCTTTGTAATACTCTTCTCCTTCTATTAATATAATGATATGCAGCTCTCCTGCGTGTTCGAGAAAAAAAGTTGATAGCTAATTCCCGTGGCTGGTTTAGCATTCCGTGAGATGAAATGATCAAAGATACCACCATACCAATGTCTGAATAGTAGCACGACAAGTGAAATTACGAATTCATTCACAGGAGGTCAGGAGTAAAATGGACTCTTTGCACAATGGAGAATCTATAGATGGTTCATTCCACCCAGAAATTGCAGAATGGTTGCAAACTTATTGTTGGCTGATGTGTAGTCAAGCAGTGTAAACCCATTTCCATATCTGTTTGTGCTTCTGATCGGTTTCAGTGCAGCAGAAGGATACTTTATGTTTCATTAGCAGCAGAGGAACTATTGATGACTGCATATAAATATGATTGCACATTTCTGTGAGTTTGGCAGTGTGTGATCGAAAAGATCACAGAATGTTAAGGAGGCGTTTGGACCATGGCCATAGTTTGCCAAACTTTTAATGGAAGTGTAATTTTTGAATGGATCTGATTGATTTCATATCATGCTTTTCTAGAATATACTGCAAATCTCAAATTAATACAACAACTACCACACCCATGAATCATATGTATGCAGGCATGCAGCTACTAGTTTGACAAGAAGCGTGTTATTTTTCCCCAAATCCGCACATAAGTAGGTGGTGTTTTGTGTGGGCACATCAGTTTTATCTGCTGATCCTTTTATTGCGGTATAATAAAAGTTGTTAAACAGTATAAACCCAACACAGTAATCCCGGAGTACAGTTTTGAATCTGAGTAAGCTTTTTACAGTTTTTGCTTAATTGGTTAGTTAGGCTTTTACATAATAATAATAATATGCATTGCATGCAGAAAATGTGACCAGCGATAGAAAGGGTGGATGAAGATAGCATATGCCATTAAAATTTTCATGTTCGGCAAACTTATCCATTCCACCCTTGCACTGCAGCTCAAGTAATGCCTACCTCAGTTATAAGCATGTGCGTTTGTACACTGTTGAATATAATGCCATAACTCTTGTTTACTCCTGACTGAAAGGCCAAGCTACCTTTCATGCATTGATGCTACATATACATCTCTATATATCAAAAAGACCTTATCTGAATGCATCCATCCATGCGTAACTAGCATTACCACAGAAACATCCTTTGGTAAACTATTAGTATTTTTCCTATGCTTATTCATGGCTAGGAAGAAAATTAGTACTCTGTGCCTGTGAGGCATCAGGAAGCCCAGATACTCCCATTTTGGGATTGAAAGCACTCCTTTTTTCAACCACTCAAGGATGGGCCCGGGGAGAGGTGCACCAGGTGCAGCCACCCAGGCTCCATTGTTCATCCCCAAGCATATCAACCGAGAGCCAAGGAAAACTGAGAGCCCAACAATGGAAGGCAAGTGGTCTCCTGCGTCAGTCATGTGTCTCGTGTAAACAACAAACCGTCCGTCACTCCCAGGCCAAGACAATCACGTGCAGTGGTGGAGCTTGGACCTAAACCCAGCTGGGACACAAGCGCAAGTCTACTGTTCGCTGTCCGGCAACGGAAGACACGAGCGGGATGAGTCTGACAGTTGGGTATAGTTGTCAGGTTACGTTTAGGTGAGTTGTCGGCTTGTCGCCAAGTTGTGGTGGGTTGGGAAAAGTACAAGGCTTTGTAAATCAGTGTAATGGCAACGGAGAAGGCAATACAGAAACACCCCAGCTATGTTCTCCCGACTCTGTTCTCTGAACTTTCTGAATCTATCCTCTATTCCATTCTGCTCTGTCTGAATTCTTCCTCTTCTTTTCTGAATTCATCCGATTCCCAGTGGGATCGTAATTGTTGTAATCAAAGTGGTTCGATTTGAGAGGGTGTGATTTTTTTTTATTTTTTTTTATTTTTTTTTGACATTGTGCTCTATCTGGCGCCATCACGAAAACCATCTAAGGCGCAATTGGAGATGGCCTCATTTGTGGAGAACCTCTCCACCAAGTTTGACGAACACTCGACAATAGTTAATAAAATAGTCTAAACCCAACAGAGTAATCCTAGAGTAGAGTTTTTAATTTGAGTAAGCTTTACAATTTTGCTTCACCAACTATTAATTTCATTAGCTAGTTTGGAGTTGCCAATAGGCACTAATAGTTTATATGTATGTTTAATTCAATATCCAACCACCTATTAGTAGGTGGATCTAAACAAACCCTCTACTAAAAATTAGCTAGCTTAAAAAATAGTAGCTATTCCCTATTAGCTAGCAAATTCTTTGTGCTAATAGATACAAACACATCCTTAATTTGGTTAATTAAAGCTTTTAGATACTAATAATATGTATTGCAGAAAATGTGACCAACGATAGAAAGGGCGGAAGACAGCATGTGCCATAAAAAATTATTAAGTTTGGCAACCTCCATTCGACCCTTTCACTGCGGATCAAGTAATATCTACCTCAGTGATGACCATGTGTATTGGTACACTATGATCATGTGCATTGGTACACTATCAAATATATATCGCTCTATTCATCTGAATGCATCCATCCATCTACTAGGTCAGAGAAATGCTACGAAGCGGAAAATCCAAACTTACCATTCACCTTATTCGCTTGGCTTATCAAAAACATCCTTTCGTTATTCGTAGTATTTTTCCTATGGTTTTTCTAGGCTACAAAAAAAATTAGTATGTGCATGTGAGTCATCAGGAAGCCCGGATACACCCCCACGTTGGGGCTGAAAGCACCTATTTCATTGGTCTTTTGGCTAGCAGAGAGGGTCGACCCTGAATCCAGTGCCATTGACCACCTCGCCCTGTAAAGCTCTGCTAAGCCCCAAATCTGCAACATCATCAACGACCTCATGCAAGTAATGTAATAAATAGCGGTGGTAGCGGCCCATTGCCGCTCCCTCTACGAGGTAGTGCTCCGAAGTTTGCACCTTAGAACTTCGCGGCCGCAATTGCATATAGCAGGTCACAATAGCATCCAAGCATCCAGCGACCAGCTTACGTGGAATGTGTGTGGTGTACAACAACATTGGTGAGATCTTTTTACAACACTAAGTCACTAAAAAATATTATTTTTTCACATCAGTTCTTTTAGTACAATTAAATGTTTATTTATACTCATTATTTACAATATATGTACTTAAAATTATGTAAGATTATCATGTACCGTTATTGGAACTTATCATCCGCAATATCGTCTGATATTCGCAATCCACTACCTCGACGCCAATCTGCTACCAACCCGTTACACGCTGTTTGCTACCTTGCATGCATGTAGCTATTGCTCCCCTTCCTCAGAAATCTTTCTTCGAATCTTGCCATCGTAGATAACAATAATATGTATAGCAGAAAATGTGACCAGCGAATCAGCAAATGTCTACCTAAGTGATGACTGATGAGTAATTCTAAAAAAGAAGTGTTGACTAATGAGCAATTCTAAAAAAGAAGTGATGACTGATGAGCACGTGCTTTGGTACACTGTAAATAATAGCGCTATAATTCCTTTTTTCTTCTAGACCATTTAGGTTGGCGTCGAAAACACAATGTTTTGCTGGTGTTCAAGCTTGAAAACGTGCCAGGAGTTGCAGCCCGAACGACAGCTCGGATCGGGTCAGGCGTGGCCCAAGGAAAAATCCGTCGGATTTTTTGGCCCGGCCCGGCCCGGTCTACGATCAGATCTAGCCGGGCTAGCAGAACTGCGCAGCCGGGCTAGCGGCCACTCAATTGAGGCACCCAATTTTCGATCAGCCCTTTTTGCGTTGCATAGGCCCAGAGCCCAACACGACGGTCTTTCCTTCCTTTTTTTGACAACACGACGCCTCTTCTTCGCCTGCTTCCATTCTGCATTCATTCGATCGGGGAGAGCTTGGGCATTCAAGGTTCACTGCCTCAGCCATCAGAATTCAGGAAGGGGATCGCAGCGTCCGAGGCGATGCCGATCCGGCGCCCGAGGCCCAATAGAGGACGGCGGATCCTCGTCGCCATGGACCACATCGCCGCCCAGCACGGCTTCGACAAGCACCAAATCCTCAAGGCCATCAAAAGCCTCCTGCAGGTAGCTGTTGCTCCCCTCTCGCAGAAATGTTTCTTGGCCGGCATCTTGCCATCGATCGAGTAGCGTAATACGGTACTAGCTATAGGGTACCTGTAGAGTATTCTTCTGTCTATGTTCCACCCCCTTTTTTTTTTCTCCCAAGATTGCTATATACGTCGTCCAAGATCCTTGCCATTTCGCTGTGGAGATCTCTTGGCTGTGTATGGAGTATGGACACGGTTGAAATTCTTGTGCTGGTGGAGTAGAAAAGGTAGCGGATTTCCCCGCTTCAAGAAACCATGGGGAGGCGGGGGGATTTCTCAATGGGCTGCTTGATCATCTAGCTCAGTGGAGAACATGGAAGTGCATCTGAAATTTAGACAGGCGTGCAACAGGTTGTTCCTAGCAAAGAAACCACCTTGATTTCCCCCTGTCGGGGTGAGAGGTGGGTGCACTCTTGTGGGTGTCATAATTTTACCTTTTTTATCTCTATTTTTTAGGTGAGGAATGTAGCAAATCTGGCACTTTTTTCATGATTGAAATTGAGGAATTCCTTTTCTTTTCTGATAAATGCAACAAATGTTTGCCTTATTAAAAAAAGTGCAACAAATGCTTGTCTGAGGAATGAGGAATAAGGAATAATACTAACTGCCTAACTGGTTTCTCCATGATACTCAATGATACAGGTGTACGGGAAAGCTGGGTGGCCCTTCCTGGAGGAGGGATCATACCGTATCGTGGTTAACAAACTCCTGGAAGAACAGGTGCAGCAGAATCAGGTGAAACTTCCTTTCTTCCTCGCCTGTCCGTGGCACTTTGTTGTCTCTATTCTTGATTTGCATTTTCCTGAAATTTACATCTTAGTTGTGCATAGCTTCTTATTCCAGAATGTAGAGTTGTAGCATGGATCCATAGATACATATATGTGCCGCATACATGCCTTTAATTGGAAAATTGATATCCAGAAGCATTTTCACTGGCTTACGATCCAAGTAACCTTGGCATAATATTTTTAGGCAACACCTTAACGTTCTAAATTTACATATGGGTGCTGCTATAGCATGTGCGTGCAGGATTTGGAACTTCAGTGCACTCACCTCCTCGCACAACAGTTTGTAGTAACAGAAAAAAGCAACTCTTGTTCCCCTACTCTGGCGAGCTAGGGTTTCATCGGAGCTCCGCTGACATGGCTGCGACCATGGCAACGAAGCCGTGGTGAAACCCTAGCTCACCCACGGCGCCACCTTCTTCCCCTTCCCCGGTGCCGCCGCCGCCATGGTCGGAGCTCCCCCACCCCAACCTGACCTGGCTACTGCTACCGCCACTAGTAGTTCCCCTAAACCGCAAGCCCCGAGCCGACCCTTCTATACTGCTAGAGTTGGACAAATAAGGGGAGAGCTTGCCGGAACCCTAGAAAGCAGATCTAGAAGGAAGAGGAGAGAGGAGTAGGCATACCGGAGCAGATCTACTGTTGCCACTGCAGCCGCCATGGCTGGCGTGGGGAGGTGCTCACCAGTTAGAGAGAGAGGGGGGGGGTAGAGAGAGAGGTTTGCAGGCGGAGAGGTGTGGGCGGGTCACGGATGGGGTGTGCGCACGGGGTTTGCGTGGGCATGCGCGTGGTGTTTGCGGAGGGCGAGCGTGATTTCTTCAGCATTTCCCTTTACATAACATCCATGCAATGCTCTTAGTCCTATATATCAATATTTGAAAACTTGCCTATATTTACTATGAAAAACTCGCAATGAAACATACAGTACTATGAATTTTAGTCATCAAGAAACTGTCAAGAAAAGCAGCTCATTTTGAAATTACTTCTCGAGATTTATTTTGCCGTCCAGAAAGATTTTCAAATGAATAGTCTTTTGTTATGCAGAAAAAAGAAGCAGCGGCTGCAGAAGAGGCATCACCACAAAATGCTATCGAAGTCTCACGAGTGAATGGTGGGGCACCGAATGAATCTCAGTCAGCCCTTTAACTGCAAATGTAGCTGCTGAATTGTTGCAGATTGACAGCAGAACGCAGATTGCTGCTGTTTGTATCCGAGAGAAAAAAAAAAAAAAAAGATTGCTGCTGTGTTTGACAGTGTTCCCTTCAGACTTATTTAGAATTGTGTTTGGTCAGCTATCCATAACTTGGTGGCATTTTCGTTTAAAATCTAATGGATCGATTTCATCTTTACTCATTAACTGTGGCGGTGCAAGTTCTTCGTTAATTTCCGTGGCTAATTGGTTTGGCATTCCGTGAGGATTAAATGATATATAAGAAAAGCCCACAATACCAGTGTCTGAATATATATAGCAGGATGCGAAGTGAAATTCTGAAAGCACTCACAAGGTCCAGAGTAAAATGGACTCTTTGCACAATGGAGAATCTAGAGATGGTACATTCCACCCAGAAATTGCACAATGATTGCAAACGTATTGTGGCTGCTGTGTGAGTCAAAGCAGTGTAAACCTATTTCCCTATTTGTTTGTGCATCTGATCGGTTTCAGTGCAACGGAAGGAAACATTGTGTTTCATATGCAATTGAGGAACTAATGATGACTACATATGGATGATCACACATTTCTGTGAGTAGGTTTGTGGTCGAGATAGATTAGGGCGTGACTGGTTGCCTAAGAGCAAGTATAATAAGGTGTTTGAGCCGGTGAGATGAGCTCCATGTCATAAGAAAAAATGCCATGTTAGGGAGAGAGGTTACAGAACAGGTGTTAAGCTGTTAACCATATCTCGCCAGCTGAATCCCAAAATACGAGACAAAAAAAAGTTGCCTTGTAGTCGGATGTTAAGTATTAATTGATTGTGTAGATAATACACCTAATCTTCCAGCCAACTTATTATATGAACCAACTATATTACTTTCTTTATATGGAACTGCAATTACATTTAGTCGGGAGGAGTCAAAATTATTAGCCTTACTCTAAATGAAACCCAGCATAGCCCATGGGATGCCTATGCAGCAGCTTTGGCCTGGTTGTGCACATGCAAATGCTGCCACTCGGCCCCTGGCTAGAGAGGAACAAAATCGAAGTCTGTTTTCCTCTAGGCCAGGCTCGCACTGGTGCATATCGCACATACGGGTGTGTGTTTTCTTCAATCGCTGATCCAAAAGTTGCTTCAATCATGCATCCAAATAGCTATGCGCTTTGGCCTGGTTTTGCTTGCCTCACCATCCAAACAAACTGTCTTGCATGTTACGAGCAACAAACTGTCTTGCATGTTACGGGCCTGGTGCTAGAGAGACATGCTGAGTAGGTATGTGTCTGGCTGGGTTCTGACGCGAATCAATCATGCCTTAAGAGAATGTTAAATGTCTATTTGAATCATGCCATAGTTTGCTAAACTTTTCCATGGAAATGTATTTTTAAAACTCTTGTAATCCATAAAGCGTTTTTTAGAAAAAAATGTTGGCATAATACTATAATTAGCTAATAGTGGGGTCCCATTATCATGAAGATATATAGTTGCCGATATGAAATTGGAGTCAGACACAACACATTCCCCTGTGTTCCTTTTCATTGTCTTATCGTTTGTAATGTGTAATCAGTACTAATAAGATTAGAGAACGAAGAGTTTTACGAGTTAATGCGTGAGCCATCCAGCCACACCATGACAAGCCTACAACCGTGCAATCTTTAATTTAGGGCCTCTTTGAAAGGTCTTCTGCGGGGCTCTTCCATCGACTTAATTAAAAGCTCTACCAAACGAGTAAAACAACAAAACAGTTTGAGAAGTAAAAAAACAAGCCAAAAATAGTAAACCGATGTCATTCTGGACTTGAAACTCAAGAAAAATGGCTTTTATGGCTTCTCTGTTTTGAGAGGGTTTGGGTTTATGAAGATAACTGAAACCAAAATAGTTTCTTTTTTTGGCACGTACAACACAGAGAAGCCAAAAAATCGGCCATAGCTCTACCAATGTATAGACAATTTTCTTTGGCACGTACAACACATAGACCTTCCCCAAAAAGGGATACGAAGATAACTAGAATCAAAATAGACAACAGACTGTCTATAAGTTGTACGTGCCAAAGAAAACTGAAACCAAACAAATTTACAATCCACACTTTAAAAGGTATTAAGTAGAGCTATGACTGATTTTACCCTAGAAGTACACTTTAGGTGACAAGTGAAGCTACGGTTGATTTTAGTATCCATGTTGTGTACTTCGAGAGGCCACGAGTAAAATTATGGTCGGTGGTTGGTTTTACTACCAATGTGCACTTTAAGAGATGATGACAGTGAAGCTATTTTCTGGTCCTGTGACTGAATAAATCTACAATATGCACTTAAAATGCAGTAAGTGAAGGTCAGTGCAACAGATGCATTCAACACAGCCATCGATGAGCATTTTAAGACGTGGCAAGCGAAGATCAGTACAAGATGACAAGAGGAGGCTTTATCGACTTCAATATCAAGTTCTAGTTAGAGTTAAAAAAAAAACACCATATGAATAAAGAAAAAGTCCATTTTTAACGCTCAAACTGTTGAAGTATGGATTTAATCACTTCAAAACCAGACATACGTAGCCCTCAAACTATTGAAACCATACAACTTTGGCCTTGAGCTAGTTTGCAAAGTTTGCAAAGATGGTTTTCAGTATATATGTATTTTCTAAAAATAATATAATAATAGGAAAAACCGCTAAAATTCATAAATACTTCTTCTCAATAAATCTAAACAAATATAAAATTGGTGCCAAAAAAAATCTATAAGATACATTATATATTTTTGAATAAATTAGTTATGAACTTTTAGAAATTTAAATATTATTATTTTGTTTAATATAATTTATCAATTTGAACTTCACATATTTTAGAATTTAAAATGTTTAAACGGACTCGAATGGAGAAAAGATCAAAACCAAAGTATTGATGATTGTTTCATTTAAAATTATTTACATACCTCAAATTCTGTTTGGAGTTCTGGTGTTGTCGAGTCCAAATGTTTTGAATTGTTTGAACAAACTCTGACTAGCAAATGACCAAAATTAAAGGTTTACATCTCTATCAGATCTATTACTTTATAGTTGAGGACATCTTCATTTGAAATCATGTGTGGTCCTAAAAGTTTATTTGAAAGATCTTATATTTTGAAATTTATTTTTTAATTATTCAAACAACCTTGTAATTAACGACCATTTCATTTAAAATTATTTATGGTCCTAAAATTTTGTTTGAAGTTCTCATATTTTGAAATTCAAAATTTTTGAAATATTCAAATCAACTCATATGAATAAATTACCAAAATCAAAATTGTATATTTTGATAAGATAGATTTTATTTCTAGAAAAAAATTGGTACCAATTTCAAAATTTTCTAATCTAAAATAATTATTTATGAATTTCAGCTACTACTTATTAGTTTACTTTCTATAAACATGTTTACTCTTATAATCGTTTTTAAAACCAGCAAGGGTCAAAATTATTTGGTTTTGCATTTGTGGTTTTAGAGATAGTATAAGAGCTAAATTCACATTCAACCAAAGTTCGAGGGCTAAGAATGAATTTTTTCCTATGAATAATGGATTCATGGACACGAAGCCGGATCCACGCTGCCCTCGAACTCGAACGCGCAACACGACGCTTTTACAGCTTTTGTTGAGCATTCCGCATTTCGCCTGCTCACCTTCTCGTGCTGTACTACCGTTTCTGTTCGTCTCGGAGACTCTCCTCCGACTATCATCAGTGGTACAATCAGAGCGCGGAGTCAAGATTCATCACTCCCTCCGCCATCAGGAGGGGACCGCAGCGGCCTAGGCGATGGGGCGGCCGAGGCCCAAGAGAGGAGAACGGCGGATCGACGCCGCCATTGAGCACCTCGTCCAGTACGGCTTCGCCAAGCCCCAAATCCGCAAGATCATCAACGAGCTCCTGCAGGTACCTGTTGCTCCCCCTTTCTCAGAAATCGTTTCTTGGCATCTTGCCATCGATTAGTGTACGTACGGTACCATTAGAGTGTTCTTGTGTCCATGTTCCTCCTCTTCAGAGTTCAGACTTGCTCTGCACCTCAGATGGAAAAGAAAATTCTGCTTTTCTTTTTCCTCCCAAGATTGCTGTATGCGTCCTAGATTCTTGCTATTTCGCTGTATATGGACGCGGTCGAAATTCTTGTTCTGGGTGGAGTAGAAAAGGTTGCGTCTTTCCCTGCTTCAAGAAACCATGGGGATACGACAAGATTCTTTTTTGGGGTTTCTCGATGCGCTGCTTGATCATCTAGCTCAGTGGAGAACTTCGCAGTGCTGTGCATCTGAAATTTAGACTGGCGTGCTACAAGATGTTCCTATCAAAGAAACCACCTTGATTTCGTCCTGTGGGAGAGAGATGTGGGTGCACTCTTGGTGGTGTCATAATTTTACTATTTCCCCCTTTTTTATTTTTTGGGTGAGGAATTTAGCAAACCTAACACTCTTTTCATCATGATTAAAGAGCTGATCCATTGATTGTTCAAATTTTGAAAGAGATGGCTCAGTATTTGGTTGAGCAATTCATTTTCTTTTCTGACAAATGCTTGACTGAGGAGTGAGGGATACTAACTGGTTTGTCAATGATACAGCTGTACGGGAAAGATGGGTGGTTGTTCCTGGAGGAGGGATCATACCGTGTCGTGCTTGACAAACTCCTGGAAGAACAGGCGCAGGAGGACCAGGTGAACTTCCTTTCTTCCTCACTTGTCTGTAACTATTCTTGAATCTTGATTTGCATGGCGTGGTTCAATTTTGTTTGCCTGAATTTTGCATCTTAGTTGCGCATAGCTTCTTATTCCAGAATGTAGAGTTGTAGCAAGGATCCATAGATACATATATGTGCCACATACATTCCTTTGGAATATTGAAATCCAGAAGCATTTTCACTGGCTTACGATCCAAGTAACACAGACACCTTAGAGCATCCACAGTGTGGGCGTCGAACCAAACTGACATGGTTCTGACATTGGTGAAGAGAGTTTACATCCTGTAGTGTTGCATCCGATTTTTTTGCCTTAAGAAACTAATAAACAACTCCGAAGTACCGCTTTTGATGGAGCTGCAGCCCTGTGCATGGCCATGGTTCGACCTTTGCTGAGAAGTCGATTTTGGTTCTGACAAGTAGAAGTATAATGCTACAGTGTGTAAAGTTCGGTTTTCATAGCTCTCAGTTCGATTTTTCTTCAGACTGGAGGTGCTCTTATGACACTAATTTTTAAGGAACAACTTAATGTTCTAGATTTGCATATTTATGGACATACATCCATGTCAATCTCTCTGCCCTGTCAGTATTTGCAATCCTGCTTATAACTACTCTGAAAACTCACAATGATACATACAATATTATGATCAGTTATGCTATTCATCAAGAAATTGTCAAGAAAAGCCGCTTGTTTTCAGCAAATTACTTCTTGGGATTTATTTTGCCATCCAGTCAGATTTTCAAATGGATAGGCTTTTGTTATGCAGAAACAAGAAGCAGCTGCTGCAGAAGAGGCATCACCACCACAAAATGGTATGGAAGTTGCACAAGTGCATGGCAAGGCACCGAATGAATCTCGGTCAGCCCTTGAACTGCAAGCTTCTCCCAACAGTTCACCTCCCTTGGAATGTGTGCTGCCACTGCCTCCAGCCAACGGACCTCCTCGTGCAAGGCCTCCCTGCTATGGATGGATTAGTGAAGAGTCCGGGACTGAGAGTGATCCAGAGGATGGAGAAATACTTCCTGATATAGAAAGGCCTGTATTTTTCCCAAAAAAGGATATACCAAATCCTGCGGAAACATTGCCTTCTAAGAGGAAGCGACCAAGTAGATGGGATGTGCAACCTAACTGGTAATGATTCTGACTGACCTCGCTCTTCTTTATTTAATTTGGTACCACTGAAATAATTGTTGTGATTAGTCTGTATTTATTTTACAGTAACAAGTTTTTAACTGACACTAGCATATCCACTTAACATGGTGAATTGATGGTCCATATTATCTTTATTTATGTAAGAACAACAGTTAAGCTTTGGAACTTCATTTGAATGGAATGTTCCAAACCCTGAATAAAAGGAGTGAATTTGGTTAGTTGTATATACCTTTTCTGATTTTGCACCAATGTCTTTAGGTTGGTACAGCACATGTTTGATCATACACCTTAGGGGTGTCACAGCCGAAGCTCCGCAAATAGTTCATCCAAATCAAATCTGAAGGCTATAAAATGTCATGATAGCAGTAACTGTGTTGCTAGCACTTGCAGAACTAATATGTATAGATTTAGTGAGGGAAGACTTTACAATTGCTCCTATACCTCTGTTAATCTGCATATTAGGGCCACCATATATCTTATTAAAATCAGAACCTTTTTTTTTCCTGTTCTAATTATGTTTGTCTTGTGAACCTCAGATTAGGACTCTGATCAAATTTGCAACATGGTGACCTTCAAGGATCAACTTCACCTATATATCAAGTTCATGTATAGTGTATCTAGCTGGGAGCAAGGCAGGATGAGACAAATGTAGTGCTGATTGGTTGCAGACTGACAGCAGAACTCAGACTGCTACTGTTTGTGTTCGAGAGGAAAAAAGTTGCTGTTTGACAGTGCGCACTTTAAACTTAGTAGAATTGTGTTTGGTTATCTACCCAACACTTGGTAGCGTTTTCTTTTAGAATCTAATCTAATGGATCGATTTTCTCTGTATACTCGTTAAGTTTGGCTATGCAAGTTCATAGCTAATTCCCGTAGCTAATTGGTTTGGCATTCCATGAGATTAAATGATAAAAGATACCACCATACCAATGTCCGAATAGTAGGACGACAAGTGAAATTATGAATGCATTCACAGGAGGTCAGGAGTAAAATGAACTCTTTGCACAATGGAGATTCTACAGATAGTACATTCCACCCAGAAATTGCAGAATGGTTGCAAACTGGCAGCTGTCTGTGTAATCAAGCTGTGTAAACCCATTTCTCTATTTGTTTGTGCTTCTGATCGGTTTCACTGCAGCGGAAGGATACTTTGTGTTTCATATGCAGTAGGGGAACTAATGATGACTACATATAGACGATTGCACATTTCTGTCTGTTTGCATGGCAGTATGTGGTGGAATAGATGACAGAATGTTAAGGACCCGTTTGGACATAGTTTGCCAAACTTTTCCAAGTGTAAGTTTGAATGGGTCTGATTGATTTCATATCATGCTTTCGTAGAATATACTGCATAGCTCAAATTAATTACAACAACTACCACACTCATGAATCAAATGTACGCTGGCACGCAGCTACCAGTTCGAGAAGAAGCGCTAGTGTTTTTTTTATTTTTTCCCCAAATCCACACAAAATTAGGTGGTGTATGTGTGTGCACATCAGTTTTTTCTGCTTATCCTATTAATACGGCATAATAAAGTTACTAATTAGTCTAAACCCAACAGATTAGTCCCGGAGTAGAGCTTTGAATCTGAATAAGCTTTACAATTTGTGGAAAAAAATGGCCAGCTATAGAAAGGGTGAAAGATAGCATGTGCCATTAAAATTGTTCAACTTCCTTAAAAAAAATCAAGTTCGGCAACCTTATCCTTTCCACCCTTGTACTGTACTGCAGCTCAAGTAAATGTCTACCTCAGTGATGAGCATGTATGGTACACTGTCAAATATAATGCCATAACTCTTGTTTACTTTTTGACAGAAAAGTCAAGCTACCTTCATTCATTGATGCTGCATATGTCTATATAAATAAAAAGACCCCATCTGAGTGCATCCATCTACTAGGTCAGAAATGCTACAACACAGAAACATCCAGACTTATCATTGTCTGCTTGTTAGTAACAGAAATATCCACACTTACCATTACCACAGAAATATGCTTTCCTAAGTCCAAACTAGTGTTTTCCTATGCTTCTTCTCGCTTATGAAGAAAATTAGTATGGGCATGTGAGGCATCAGGAAGCCAATATATGCCCACATTGGCATTGGAACCATATGCTCTCAAATTCCTTGCCAATCCACATCAAGCCGCTGTCAAGACCAACTTGCTTAGGGATGCTGCTAAGGGCCGAGATGAAGAGTAGGGCCGAAGAGTAGGGCCCAGCCTTTTGACATGTTTTTGTAGTTGAGCTTTGGTAGACTCGTCTAATTGGTGCCTTCTTTTGCTTTGTGGTACGATGCGCTGGACGATGACGATGACTTAGTATGTGTGTCTGTTTGCTGTGATCAACTTTTGAGATGCATCTTTGCTGCTGCCTTGTCTCTAAAACTCTGATGTATCTCCGTTGTTCTATAATAGAAATGAGGAAAAGGCTCGGTTCTAAAAAACACCCGTCCATCGACAAGCGACGCGTGGGTGCGTGCAACATGCCTACACCTGCAATCCTCCTCCGATCCAATCCTTTGTCTCCTGGTCTCTATAAACATCGAGGCCCTAATGCAACATCCTGAGAGGTTAAGGTTAAGGCTTTTCTTGTTCTATCGATCCCTTCTTACCCAGCTATCAAGTGTGAATCAGGGAAGAGTAGAATATAGCTAATACTTAATAAGTAGTAGAAGTTGGCCAGGGTTCTTGATGCTCATAGTCATAGTCATATGTTTTTATACTAATTAATTCAGGTGTTGTAAAGTTTGCAATGTTGTCAAGACATTTGTCTGACATTGAGAAAAGGAAACTAAAAGATCAGTTGATTCAAAAGAGTGGTATACAAATATTAGCTAGTTAAAAAAATAGATATTAGCTAGCACATTTTTAGTTAAAGCTTGTACATAATAATAATAATGTATTAATGTGTATTGCAGAAAATGTGACCAGCGATAGAAAGTGTGGAAGATAGCATGTGCCATTAAAATTTATCAAGTTCAGCAACTTCATCCTTTTTCCACCCTTGTACTGTACTGCAGCTCAACTAATGCCTACCTCAGTGATGAGCATGTGCTTCGGTACACTGTCAAATAAAATGCTATAGCTTTTGTTTATACTCTTGACAGAAAGGCTAAGCTACCTTTCATCCATTGGTTGGTGCTATATATATCTCTCTATACATATCAAAAAGACCCCATCTAAGTGCATCCATACTAGGTCAGAAATGCTGCAACACAGAAGCACCCACACTTACCATTGTTGTTGGTAACAGAAATATTCGCACTTACACTACCACAGAAACATCCTTTCGTAACTAATATTTTCCCTATGCTTCTTCTTGGCTATGAAGAGAATTAGTATGTGCCTGCGAGGCATCAGGAAGCCCAGATACTCCCATGTTGTGGCAGAAAGCACCTTTCTCGTTTGTGTTTCGGCTAGAAAGCAGCTAGGGTCGGCCCTGGGGAGAGATGCACCAGGTGCAACCGCCCAGATCCGGTGTTCTTGCCCAAGCATATCAGCCGAGAGCCAAGGAAAACCTAGAGCCCAACAATGGAAGGCAAGCGATCTCCAGATCGCCTGTCCTGCAGCGACTATGGCTTGCGCCTGCGCGTAAACGGCAAACCGTCCGTCTCCCAGGCCCTAGACCATCACGCGTCTACAACTTCACCAAGATCACCGAGCGCACGGCAGCACGAACAGAAGCCGACGTGCCACTGCGTCGAGAGACGCCGACGCGAGCGCGTGGTACGACCTCCTACCAACCATCAAGTGTGGATCTGTGAAGACTGAAGAGTACAAATTGGTCAGGGTTCTTGATGCCACGGTTTTCTCTACCGAGATCTGCTCCGGTACTCCTCCCTTAAAAATTTGCACGAAGGTTATTAAAGCAGCGAATTAAGATAATTAATCTTTTTTTTGTGCTAATTATACTTTCAATCTGGGCCACGCTTGGACCCAGCCCGTCCATCCCAGCCCAGAGTCCAGCCCGTCCTTCAATGAAGTCATCGTCACGGAGAAGCAGACGGCGACATCCATCTTCATTCCGTTCCTACCTGGAAAGTGGAAACTGGTATAACAGCTAGCCATCGGAGGCAAGGCACGGCACGGCGACAGACGCACCTGGTCGGCGTCGTCGAGGAGCTGGAGCAGGTTCAGCTGATGCGCGGCGTCATGGTCCAGGTCCTTGTCCGCGAGGCGCGCGCACGCTGGGTACAGCCGCGGCGCGACGCAGAGCGTGGCCAGGTTTAGCGCGTCCACAACGAGCTCTGCGGTCAGACGATCGATCTGCTTCAGCCACGGGACACTGTGAGCGCGCGCCCAACCGCGTCCACCATCTACTTCCCCACCGCCGCTTCCCTGGATCACGTGCGAGATCATCCGCTCCAGCGCTAGGGACGCGGCGTCGGATGGCGCGCTGAAGCCGCGGCCGGCGCGTGCGGGCGCCTTCTCCGACCGGCGCCGCGATGGGGCACAGGCAGCATCGTTGCCGCGTGGGGGCGTGGGCGATCGCCTCCCTCAGCCGGCGGCGCGGCGGGTCCTAACCGCGGTGCCATGCAAGGTGCCGGCGAGCGCGGGCCGTCATCTCCGTCGAACGGCGGCACGGTGGGTCCTAGCCGCTGTCCTCGACGAATGGCAAGAACAAATGAAATTGGATGTCGCCATCTTCTTGTCCGTGACGAACTGACGATGAACTTACTGGATGGATGGGCTGGGCGAACGGGCTCAGTCCAACGTGGCCCAAATAGAGAATAATTAGCAAAAAGATATTAATTAATTTAATTAGATGCTTTAAAATTCGTGTAATTTTTCTAAGGGAGGAGTATCCGAGCAGTTGCCATACCGAGATTTTAAAAATCTCAGTGGTCACAGATAAATGGGAATATCGAATAAATCAGAAATGCCAAGGTTTCTTATTATTTCTAGAATTTCTATATCATTAGCAAATGTGTTTGTGCGTTGCAACGGAACCTAATACTTGGAGGAATCATGTGGGTTATGAGTACGCCTGGTATTATCGCTAAACTTAAGACGTTCTAACTTGTATGAGTTTCGGTCATAAATCCGGATCAAGTAACAAAAACAAGACAAATTCGTGTAATTAGAGGAAGGTGTGAATGAAAAAATAAATAGAGAGAAATTTTACCTCTTTAATATTGTAGCTAATAATATACATGTGTATTGTGATGGACAAAAACATACCAAAGATTATGGAGAATGTTGACGGGAGTGGTACTTTATCCATTACAAATTATAACATGTCTTGGTTTTTCTAAATATATCATTTTTACTATATCTAGATAGTGTATATTTAAGGGCA
>JADLZL010002907.1:0-38169 GCA_015844335.1 Chrysopogon serrulatus
ACAAGAAGGAAAGCCGAGTTGCTTTATTTTAGCGAGAAATTAAGTGGAGCTAGTTTTTCTGAATTATTCTACTCTATGATAAGGAGCTTCATGCTTTAGTGCGCACTCTTTGCATACTTGGCAGCACTATCTTTGGCATCGCGAGTTTATAATTCATTCTGATCATGAGACTTTAAAACATATTCGTATCTAAACAAACCTGAACCGCAGCCATGCTAAATGGTAGAATTCCATTGAGTCTTTCCTTTTATATTATTAAACACAAGAGCTGGAAGGAAATTGTTATTGCCGATGCTTTTGTCTTTGCCGCTATACCATGCTGTCAAGCAGTTAGATTTTAAAAAATCTTTGGCTTGCAAACCGTGGAAGGATCAATATGTGGACGATGCTGATTTTAAAGATGCTTTCGCCCATTGTATTCATAAAACCATAAAAATTTCACATACAGACGGGTTGGTTCCCTGCTTTTCGGCGCTTAACAAGCCGCGGTGTGTTCCGCCTAGCCTTCGCTAGTCGCTTTGTTGTTAAGGTGAGCGCTGTGACGGAGGCTGCCTCATGGGGCACTTTGGGCGCCTACAAGACACATGAGGTGCTGGCTGCCCACTTCTTTTCGTCAGGATGCGCTTGGCCCGATGTTGAGCGCCTTTGTTGTACTATTGCGTTACTTTGCGCAGAAGCGGCCAGAGTCACTGATTGAACAACCATGGTCGCGAGACATGCCTTTTGTCTGCTCCTACTTCTTGGCTTGATACTTTCTATCATCCGCTTGGCCAATCACTACCGGCCCGCGGTAAGAGCAGAATTAAACTTCATCATGCTATTAAGGAACGAAGGCTCCATGACAATAAGAAGATGCTGGCTGTCTGGCAGCCTAAGGTGTGCGCCTAGGCGTGAGCTACGTCCTTTTCTTTTGGGCGCCAAGCACCACCCTCCCCGCCGCCGCCTTTTGTTTAGCTCCGAGTCCCTTTTGTTTACAACTTGAGTTTTATGCTCACGTTAGGAACTAGTGCATGGTCGTTACCACGATTGGACTCTCGTAACAATCTCGTCGCACGTTCGATGCACGCTTTTGAAGCGCACGCAGAAGTGTGCAAAAAATTTTGTTGCAACAGGATGCTCATGTTAGGAGATGTGGAACTCGTGCGCGTGGTCGTTACCAACGATTGAGTCGGTGGTAATCTCGTCGCACGTTGGATGCACGGCGGGAAGCGCACGAAGTGTGCAAAAAATTTTGGTGCACCGGATGCTCGTGTTAGGTGATGCGGAACAAGTGCGTGGTCGTTACCACGATTGGAGTCAGTAATTAATCTCTGCCGCACGTTCGATGCACGGCTTTGGAAGCGCGAAGTGTGCAAAATTTGTTGCACCAGATGCTCATGTTAGGTGGCGTGGAACTAGTGCGTGGGTCGTTACCACGATTGAATCGGTGGTAATCTCGTCGCACGTTCGATGCACGGCGCCGGGAAAGCGCACGAAGTGTGCAAAAAAATTTGTTGCAGGATGCGCATGTTGGGAGATGTGGAACTGGTGCGTGGTCGTTACCACGATTGAGTCGGTGGTAATCTCGCCGCACGTTTGATGCGGCTTTTCGGGAAGCGCGAAGTGTGCAAAAATTTTTTTGTTGCACCGGATGCTCATGTTAGGTGACATGGAACTAGTGCATGGTCGTTACCACGATTGGAGTCGGTGGTAATCTCGTCGCACGTTCGATGCCACGGCCTTCGGGAAGCGCACTAGAAGTGTGCAAAAAAATTTTGTTGCACCGGACGCTCATGTTAGGAGATGTGGAACTAGTGCGTGGTCGTTACCCACGATCGGAGTCGGTGGTAATCTCGTCGCACGTTTGATGCATGGCTTTCGGGAAGCGCACCAGATGTGTGCAAAACAATTTTGTTGCACCGGATGCTCATGTTAGGTGACGTGGAACAAGTGCGTGGTCGTTACCATGATTGGAGTCGGTGGTAATCTCGTTGCACGTTCGATGCATGGCTTTCGGGAAGCGCACCGAAGTGTGCAAAAAATTTTTTGTTCCTTGGGATGCTCATGTTAGGTGACGTGGAACAAGTGCGTAGTCGTTACCACAATTGGAGTCGGTGGTAATATCGTCGCACGTTCGATGCGCGGCTATCTCGCCAGAAGTGTGCAAAAAAATTTATTGCACCGGATGCTCATGTTAGGTGACGTCGAACAAGTGCGTGGTCGTTATCACGATTGGAGTCGGTGGTAATCTCGTCGCACGTTCGATGCACGGCCTTCGGGAATCGCACTAGAAGTGTGCAAAAAAATTTTGTTACATTGGATGCTCATGTTAGGTGATGTGGAACTAGTGCGTGGTCGTTACCACGATTGAGTCGGCGGTAATCTCGTCGCACGTTCGATGCACGGCTTTCGAAAAACGCACCGAAGTGTGCAAAAAAATTTAGTTGCACTTAGGATGCTCATGTTAGGTGATGTGGAACAAGTGCGTGGTCGTTACCACGATTGAGTCGGTGGTAATCTCATCGCACGTTCGATGCACGGCTTTCGGGAAAGCGCACCAGAAGTGTGCAAAAAAATTTTGTTGCAGGATGCTCATGTTAGGTGACGTGGAACAAGTGCGTGGTCGTTACCACACGAGTCGATGGTAATCTCGTCGCACGTTCAATGCACGGCTTTCGGGAAGCGCAGCGTGGAATAAGTGTGTGGTCGTTACCCACGATTGGAGTCGATGGTAGTCTCATCGCATGTTCGATGCACGGCTTTCGGGAAGCGCACCGAAGTGTGCAAAAAATTTAGTTGCACCGGATGCTCATGTTAGGTGACGTGGAACAAGTGCGTGGTCGATTTTACCACGACTAGAGTCGGTGGTAATCTCGTCGCACGTTCAATGCGGCTTTCGAGGAAGCGCACTTAAGTGTGCAAAAAAAATTTTGTTGCACCGGATGCTCACGTTAGGTGATGTGGAACTAGTGCGTGGTCGTTACCACGATTGGACTCGGTAACAATCTCGTCGCACGTTCGATGCAACGGCTTTCGGGAAGCGCACCAGAAGTGTGTAAAAAATTTTGTTGCACCGGATGCTCATGTTAGGTGACATGGAACTAGTGCATGGTCGTTACCACGATTGGAGTCGGTGGTAATCTCGTCGCACGTTCGATGCACGGCCTATGGGAAGCGCACTAGAAGTGTGCAAAAAAATTTTGTTGCAAGGACGCTCATGTTAGGAGATGTGGAACTAGTGCGTGGTCGTTACCACGATTGGAGTCGGTGGTAATCTCGTCGCACGTTTGATGCACTTTCGGAAGCGCGCGCAAAAAAAAATTTTGTTGCACCGGATGCTCATGTTAGGTGACGTGGAACAAGTGCGTGGTCGTTACCATGATTGGAGTCGGTGGTAATCTCGAACGTTCGATGCATGGCTTTCGGGAAGCGCACCGAAGTGTGCAAAAAATTTTTGTTCCACCGGATGCTCATGTTAGGTGACGTGGAACAAGTGCGTGGTCGTTACCACAATTGGAGTCGGTGGTAATATCGTCGCACGTTCGGTGCACGGCTATCTCGCCAGAAGTGTGCAAAAAAATTTTGTTCCACCGGATGCTCATGTTAGGTGACGTGGAACAAGTGCGTGGTCGTTACCACGATTGGAGTCAGTGGTAATCTCGTCGCACGTTCGATGCACGGCTTTCGGGAAGTGCACTAGAAGTGTGCAAAAAAAATTTGTTGCACCGGATGCTCATGTTAGGTGACGTGGAACTAGTGCGTGGTCGTTATCACGGTTGGAGTCGGCGGTAATCTCGTCGCACGTTCGATGCATGGCCTTCGGGAAGCGCACCAGAAGTGTGCAAAAAAATTTTGTTGCACCGGACGCTCATGTTAGGAGATGTGGAACTAGTGCGTGGTCGTTACCACGATTGGAGTCGGTGGTAATCTCGTCGCACGTTTGATGCACGGCTTTCGGGAAGCGCACCAGAAGTGTGCAAAAAATTTTGTTGCACGGATGCTCATGTTAGGTGACGTGGAACTAGTGCGTGGTCGTTACCACGATTGGAGTCGGCGGTAATCTCGTCACACGTTCGATGCGGCTTTTGGAAAACGCACCGAAGTGTGCAAAAAATTTTGTTGCACGGATGCTCGTGTTAGGTGACGTGGAACTAGTGCGTGGTCGTTACCACAATTGGAGTCAGTGGTAATCTCGTCGCACGTTCGATGCACGGCCTTCGGGAAGCGCACTAGAAGTGTGTAAACAAAATTTGTTACATCGGTTGCTCAAGTTAGGTGATGTGGAACAAGTGCGTGGTCGTTACCACGATTGGAGTCGATGGTAATCTCATCGCACGTTCGATGCACGGCTTTCGGGAAGCGCACCGAAGTGTGCAAAAAATTTTTGTTGCACCGGATGCTCATGTTAGGTGACGTGGAACAAGTGCGTGGTCGTTACCACGACCGGAGTCGGTGGTAATCTCGTCGCGACGTTCAAAAAAACGGCTTTTCGGGGGAAGCGCAACGTGGAATAAGTGTGTGGTCGTTACCACGATTGGAGTCGATGGTAGTCTCATCGCATGTTCGATGCACGGCTTTCGGGAAGCGCACCAGAAGTGTGCAAAAAAATTTTGTTGAACCGGATGCTCATGTTAGGTGACGTGGAACAAGTGTGTGGTCGTTACCACGACTGGAGTCGGTGGTAATCTCGTCGCACGTTCAATGCGGCGACTTTCAGGAAGCGCACCGAAGTGTGCAAAAAATTTTGTTGCACCGGATGCTCACGGTAGGTGATGTGGAACTAGTGCGTGGTCGTTACAACGATTGGACTCGGTAACAATCTCGTCACACGTACGATGCGGCTTTCGGGAAGCTCACGAAGTGTGCAAAAAAAATTTTGTTGCACCGGATGCTCATGTTAGGTGACATGGAACTAGTGCATGGTCGTTACCACGATTGGAGTCAGTGGTGTCGCGTCGCCCGTTCGATGCATGGCCGCCGGGAAGCGCACTAGAAGTGTGCAAAAAATTTTGTTGCACCGGATGCTCATGTTAGGTGATGTGGAACAAGTGCATGGTCGTTACCACGATTAGACTCGGTAACAATCTCGTCGCACGTTCGATGCACGGCTTTCGGGAAGTGCACCAGAAGTGTGCAAAAAAATTTGTTGCACCGGATGCTCATGTTAGGGGACGTGGAACTAGTGCGCGGTCGTTATCACGGTTGGAGTCGGCGGTAATCTCGTCGCATGTTCGATGCATGGCCTTCGGGAAGCGCACTAGAAGTGTGCAAAAAAATTTTGTTGCACCGCACGCTCATGTTAGGAGATGTGGAATTAGTGCGTGGTCGTTACCACGATTGGAGTCGGTGGTAATCTCGTCGCACGTTTGATGCACGGCTTTTGGAAAATGCACCAGAAGTGTGCAAAAAAATTTTGTTGCACCGGATGCTCATGTTAGGTGACGTGGAACTAGTGCGTGGTCGTTACCACGATTGGACTCGGTAATAATCTCGTCGCACGTTCGATGCACGGCTTTTGGGAAGCGCACGAAGTGTGCAAAAAAATTTTGTTGCACCGGATGCTCATGTTAGGTGTCATGGAACTAGTGCGTGGTCATTACCACGATTGGAGTCAGTGGTAATCTCGTCGCACGTTCGGTGCATGGCCTTCGGGAAGCGCGCTAGAAGTGTGCAAAAAAATTTTGTTGCACCGGATGCTCATGTTTGGTGATGTGGAACAAGAGCGTGGTCGTTACCACGATTGGAGTCAGTGGTAATCTCGTCGCACGTTTGCTGCACGGCCTTCGGGAAGCGCACTAGAAGTGTGCAAAAAAATTTTGTTGCACCGGATGCTCATGTTAGGTGACGTGGAACTAGTGCGTGGTCGTTACCACGATTGGACTCGGTAATAATCTCGTCGCACGTTCGATGCACGGCTTTTGGGAAGCGCACCAGAAGTGTGCAAAAAAATTTTGTTGCACCGGATGCTCATGTTAGGTGTCATGGAACTAGTGCGTGGTCGTTACCACGATTGGAGTCAGTGGTAATCTCGTCGCACGTTCGATGCATGGCCTTCGGGAAGCGCGCTAGAAGTGTGCAAAAAAATTTTGTTGCACCGGATGCTCATGTTAGGTGATGTGGAACAAGAGCGTGGTCGTTACCACGATTGGAGTCAGTGATAATCTCGTCGCACGTTTGATGCACGGCTTTCGGGAAGCGCACCAGAAGTGTGCAAAAGAATTTTGTTGCACCGGATGCTCATGTTAGGTGACGTGGAACTAGTGCGTGGTCGTTACCACGATTGGAGTCGGCGGTAATCTCGTCGCACGTTCGATGCACGGCTTTCGGAAAACGCACCAGAAGTGTGCAAAAAAATTTTGTTGCACCGGATGCTCATGTTAGGTGATGTGGAACAAGTGCGTGGTCGTTACCACGATTGAGTCGATGGTAATCTCGTCGCACGCGTTTGCTGCACGGCCTTCGGGAAGCGCACTAGAAGTGTGCAAAAAGATTTTGTTGCACCGGACGCTCAGGTTAGGAGATGTGGAACTAGTGCGTGGTCGTTACCACGATTGGAGTCGGTGGTAATCTCGTCGCACGTTCGATGCAACGGCTATCTTGCCGAAGTGTAAAAAAAAAATTTTGTTCCACCGGATGCTCATGTTAGGTGACGTGGAACAAGTGCGTGGTCGTTACCACGATTGGAGTCGATGGTAATCTCGTCGCACGCTCGATGCACGGCTTTCGGGGAAGTGCACTAGAAGTGTGCAAAAAAAATTTGTTGCACCGGATGCTCATGTTAGGTGACGTGGAACTAGTGCGTGGTTGTTATCACGGTTGAGTCGGCGGTAATCTCGTCGCACGTTCGATGCATGGCCTTCGGAAGCGCACTAGAAGTGTGCAAAAAAATTTTGTTGCACCGGACGCTCATGTTAGGAGATGTGGAACTAGTGCGTGGTCGTTACCACGATTGGAGTCGGTGGTAATCTCGTCGCACGTTTGATGCACGGCTTTTCGGGAAGCGCACCGAGAAGTGTGCAAAAAATTTTGTTGCACCGGATGCTCATGTTAGGTGACGTGGAACTAGTGCGTGGTCGTTACCACGATTGAGTCGGCGGTAATCTCGCCGCACGCTCGATGCACGGCTTTTGGAAAACGCACCGAAGTGTGCAAAAAATTTTGTTGCACCGGATGCTCGTGTTAGGTGACGTGGAACTAGTGCGTGGTCGTTACCACAATTGAGTCGGTGGTAATCTCGTCGCACGTTCGATGCACGGCCTTCGGGAAGCGCACTAGAAGTGTGTAAACAAAATTTGTTACTTCGGTTGCTCAAGTTAGGTGATGTGGAACAAGTGCGTGGTCGTTACCACGATTGAGTCGATGGTAATCTCATCGCACGCTCGATGCACGGCTTTTCGGGAAGCGCACCAGAAGTGTGCAAAAAAATTTTGTTGCACCGGATGCTCATGTTAGGTGACGTGGAACAAGTGCGTGGTCGTTACCACGACTGGAGTTAGTGGTAATCTCGTCGCATGTTCAATGCACGGCTTTCGGGAAGCGCAACGTGGAATAAGTGTGTGGTCGTTACCACGATTGGAGTCAGTGGTAGTCTCATCGCATGTTCGATGCACAGCTTTCGGGAAGCGCACCAGAAGTGTGCAAAAAAATTTTGTTGCACCGGATGCTCATGTTAGGTGACGTGGAACAAGTGTGTTGTCGTTACCACGACTGGAGTCAGTGGTAATTTCGTCGCACGTTCAATGCACGGCTTTTGAAGCGCACAGAAGTGCAAAAAAAATTTTGTTGCACCGGATGCTCACGTTAGGTGATGTGGAACTAGTGCGTGGTCGTTACCACGATTGGACTCGGTAACAATCTCGTCGCACGTTCGATGCACGGCTTTCGGGAAGCTCACCAGAAGTGTGCAAAAAAATTTTGTTGCACCGGATGCTCATGTTAGGTGACATGGAACTAGTGCATGGTCGTTACCACGATTGAGTCGGGAAGTGGTAATCGCGTCGCCCGCTCGATGCATGGCCTTCGGGAAGCGCACTAGAAGTGTGCAAAAAATTTTGTTGCACCGGATGCTCATGTTAGGTGATGTGGAACAAGTGCATGGTCGTTACCACGATTGAGTCGTGGTAATCTCGTCGCACGTTCGATGCACGGCTTTCGGGAAGTGCACCGAAGTGTGCAAAAAATTTGTTGCACCGGATGCTCATGTTAGGGGACGTGGAACTAGTGCGTGGTCGTTATCACGGTTGAGTCGGCGGTAATCTCGCCGCATGTTCGATGCATGGCCTTCGGGAAGCGCACTAGAAGTGTGCAAAAAAATTTTGTTGCACCGGACGCTCATGTTAGGAGATGTGGAACTAGTGCGTGGTCGTTACCACGATTGAGTCGGTGGTAATCTCGTCGCACGCTTGATGCACGGCTTTTAGAAAATGCACTAGAAGTGTGCAAAAAATTTTGTTGCAACCGGATGCTCATGTTAGGTGACGTGGAACTAGTGCGTGGTCGTTACCACGATTGACTCGGTAATAATCTCGTCGCACGTTCGATGCACGGCTTTTGGGAAGCGCACCGAAGTGTGCAAAAATTTTGTTGCACCGGATGCTCATGTTAGGTGTCATGGAACTAGTGCGTGGTCGTTACCACGATTGAGTCAGTGGTAATCTCGCCGCACGCTCGATGCATGGCCTTCGGGAAGCGCGCTAGAAGTGTGCAAAAAATTTTGTTGCAACCGGATGCTCATGTTAGGTGATGTGGAACAAGAGCGTGGTCGTTACCACGATTGGAGTCGTGGTAATCTCGTCGCACGCTTGATGCACGGCTGAAGAAGCGCACGAAGTGTGCAAAAGAATTTTGTTGCACCGGATGCTCATGTTAGGTGACGTGGAACTAGTGCGTGGTCGTTACCACGATTGAGTCGGCGGTAATCTCGCCGCACGCTCGATGCACGGCTTTCGGAAAACGCACCAGAAGTGTGCAAAAAAATTTTGTTGCACCGGATGCTCATGTTAGGTGATGTGGAACAAGTGCGTGGTCGTTACCACGATTGGAGTCAGTGGTAATCTCGTCGCACGTTTGCTGCACGGCCTTCGGGAAGCGCACTAGAAGTGTGCAAAAAGATTTTGTTGCACCGGACGCTCAGGTTAGGAGATGTGGAACTAGTGCGTGGTCGTTACCACGATTGGAGTCGGTGGTAATCTCGTCGCACGTTCGATGCACGGCTATCTTGCCAGAAGTGTGCAAAAAAATTTTGTTCCACCGGATGCTCATGTTAGGTGACGTGGAACAAGTGCGTGGTCGTTACCACGATTGGAGTCAGTGGTAATCTCGTCGCACGTTCGATGCACGGCTTTCGGGAAGTGCACTAGAAGTGTGCAAAAAAAATTTGTTGCACCGGATGCTCATGTTAGGTGACGTGGAACTAGTGCGTGGTTGTTATCACGGTTGGAGTCGGCGGTAATCTCGTCGCACGTTCGATGCATGGCCTTCGGGAAGCGCACTAGAAGTGTGCAAAAAAATTTTGTTGCACCGGACGCTCATGTTAGGAGATGTGGAACTAGTGCGTGGTCGTTACCACGATTGGAGTCGGTGGTAATCTCGTCGCACGTTTGATGCACGGCTTTCGGGAAGCGCACCAGAAGTGTGCAAAAAAATTTTGTTGCACCGGATGCTCATGTTAGGTGACGTGGAACTAGTGCGTGGTCGTTACCACGATTGGAGTCGGCGGTAATCTCGTCGCACGTTCGATGCACGGCTTTTGGAAAACGCACCAGAAGTGTGCAAAAAAATTTTGTTGCACCGGATGCTCGTGTTAGGTGACGTGGAACTAGTGCGTGGTCGTTACCACAATTGGAGTCAGTGGTAATCTCGTCGCACGTTCGATGCACGGCCTTCGGGAAGCGCACTAGAAGTGTGTAAACAAAATTTGTTACTTCGGTTGCTCAAGTTAGGTGATGTGGAACAAGTGCGTGGTCGTTACCACGATTGGAGTCAGTGGTAATCTCATCGCACGTTCGATGCACGGCTTTCGGGAAGCGCACCAGAAGTGTGCAAAAAAATTTTGTTGCACCGGATGCTCATGTTAGGTGACGTGGAACAAGTGCGTGGTCGTTACCACGACTGGAGTTAGTGGTAATCTCGTCGCATGTTCAATGCACGGCTTTCGGGAAGCGCAACGTGGAATAAGTGTGTGGTCGTTACCACGATTGGAGTCAGTGGTAGTCTCATCGCATGTTCGATGCACAGCTTTCGGAAGCGCACAGAAGTGTGCAAAAAAATTTTGTTGCACCGGATGCTCATGTTAGGTGACGTGGAACAAGTGTGTTGTCGTTACCACGACCGGAGTCGATGGTAATTTTCTGTCGCACGTTCAATGCACGGCTTGAAGAAGCGCACGAAGTGTGCAAAAAATTTTGTTGCAATCGGATGCTCACGTTAGGTGATGTGGAACTAGTGCGTGGTCGTTACCACGATTGGACTCGGTAACAATCTCGTCGCACGCTCGATGCACGGCTTTCGGGAAGCTCACAGAAGTGTGCAAAAAAATTTTGTTGCACCGGATGCTCATGTTAGGTGACATGGAACTAGTGCATGGTCGTTACCACGATTGAGTCGGGTGGTAATCGCGTCGCCCGCTCGATGCATGGCCTTCGGGAAGCGCACTAGAAGTGTGCAAAAAATTTTGTTGCACCGGATGCTCATGTTAGGTGATGTGGAACAAGTGCATGGTCGTTACCACGATTGAGTCGGTGGTAATCTCGCCGCACGCTCGATGCACGGCTTTGGGGGAAGTGCACCAGAAGTGTGCAAAAAAATTTGTTGCACCGGATGCTCATGTTAGGGGACGTGGAACTAGTGCGTGGTCGTTATCACGGTTGAGTCGGCGGTAATCTCGCCGCATGTTCGATGCATGGCCTTCGGGAAGCGCGCACTAGAAGTGTGCAAAAAAATTTTGTTGCACCGCACGCTCATGTTAGGAGATGTGGAACTAGTGCGTGGTCGTTACCACGATTGAGTCGGTGGTAATCTCGTCGCACGCTTGATGCACGGCTTTTGGAAAATGCACCGAAGTGTGCAAAAAAATTTTGTTGCACCGGATGCTCATGTTAGGTGACGTGGAACTAGTGCGTGGTCGTTACCACGATTGGACTCGGTAATAATCTCGCCGCACGCTCGATGCACGACTTTTGGGAAGCGCACGAAGTGTGCAAAAAATTTTGTTGCACCGGATGCTCATGTTAGGTGTCATGGAACTAGTGCGTGGTCGTTACCACGATTGAGTCAGTGGTAATCTCGCCGCACGTTCGATGCATGGCCTTCGGGAAGCGCTAGAAGTGTGCAAAAAATTTTGTTGCACCGGATGCTCATGTTAGGTGATGTGGAACAAGAGCGTGGTCGTTACCACGATTGGAGTCAGTGGTAATCTCGTCGCACGTTTGATGCACGGCTTTCGGGAAGCGCACAGAAGTGTGCAAAAAAGAATTTTGTTGCACCGGATGCTCATGTTAGGTGACGTGGAACTAGTGCGTGGTCGTTACCACGATTGAGTCGGCGGTAATCTCGTCGCACGCTCGATGCACGGCTTTTCGGAAAACGCACTGAAGTGTGCAAAAAATTTTGTTGCACCGGATGCTCATGTTAGGTGATGTGGAACAAGTGCGTGGTCGTTACCACGATTGGAGTCAGTGGTAATCTCGTCGCACGCTTGCTGCACGGCCTTCGGGGAAGCGCACTAGAAGTGTGCAAAAGATTTTGTTGCACCGGACGCTCAGGTTAGGAGATGTGGAACTAGTGCGTGGTCGTTACCACGATTGGAGTCGGTGGTAATCTCGCCGCACGCTTGATGCACGGCTTTCGGGAAGCGCACCGTAAGTGTGCAAAAAATTTTGTTGCACCGGATGCTCATGTTAGGTGACGTGGAACTAGTGCGTGGTCGTTACCACGATTGGAGTCGGCGGTAATCTCGTCGCACGTTCGATGCATGGCTTTCTTGAAGCGCACCAGAAGTGTGCAAAAAAAAAATTTGTTGCACCGGATGCTGATGTTAGGTGATGTGGAACAGTGCGTGGTCGTTACCACAATTGGAGTCAGTGGTAATCTCGTCGCACGTTCGTTGCACGGCTTTCGGGAAGTGCACCAGAAGTGTGCAAAAAAATTTTGTTGCACCGGATGCTCATGTTAGGTGACTTGGAACTAGTGCGTGGTCGTTACCACGATTGGAGTCGGTGGTAATCTCGTCGCACGTTCGATGCACGGCCTTCGGGAAGCGCACTAGAAGTGTGCAAAAATTTTTGTTACATTGGATGCTCATGTTAGGTGATGTGGAACTAGTGCATGGTCGTTACCACGATTGAGTCGGCGGTAATCTCGCCGCACGCTCGATGCACGGCCTTCGGGAAGCGCACTAGAAGTGTGCAAAAAAAATTTTGTTACATCGGATGCTCATGTTAGGAGATGTGGAACTAGTGCGTGGTCGTTACCACGATTGAGTCGGTGGTAATCTCGTCGCACGCTTGATGCACGGCTCTCGGGAATCGCACTAGAAGTGTGCAAAAAAATTTTGTTGCACCGGATGCTCATGTTAGGTGATGTGGAACAAGTGCGTGGTCGTTACCACGATTGAATCGGTGGTAATCTCGCCGCACGCTCGATGCACGGCTTTCAAAAAACGCACCGGTGTGTAAAAAAAATTTTGTTGCACCGGATGCTCATGTTGGGAGATGTGGAACAAGTGCGTGGTCGTTACCACGATTGAGTCGGTGGTAATCTCGTCGCACGTTCGATGCACGGTTTTCGAAAAGCGCACCAGAAGTGTGCAAAAAAATTTTGTTACATCAGATGCTCATGTTAGGTGACGTGGAACTAGTGCGTGGTCGTTACCACGATTGGAGTCGGTGGTAATCGCGTCGCACGTTCGATGCACGGCCTTCGGGAAGCGCACTAGAAGTGTGCAAAAAAATTTTGTTACATCGAATGCTCATGTTAGGTGACGTGGAACTAGTGCGTGGTCGTTACCACAATTGATTCGGCGGTAATCTCATCGCACGCTCGATGCACGGCTTTCAAAAAACGCACCGTAAGTGTGTAAAAAAAAATTTTGTTGCACCGGATGCTCATGTTAGGTGATGTGGAACAAGTGCGTGGCGTTACCACGATTGAGTCGGGATGGTAATCTCATCGCACGCTCGATGCACTTTGCGGGAAGCGCACCAGAAGTGTGCAAAAAAATTTTGCTGCAGGATGCTCATGTTAGGTGACGTGGAACAAGTGCGTGGTCGTTACCACGACCGAGTCGGATGGTAATCTCGCCGCACGCCCAATGCACGGCTTTCGGAAGCGCAACGTGGAATAAGTGCGTGGTCGTTACCACGATTGAGTGGAATGGTAGTCTCACCGCATGTTTGATGCACGGCTTTGATGCACGGGAAGCGCACAGAAGTGTGCAAAAAAATTTTGTTGCACCGGATGCTCTTGTTAGGTGACGTGGAACAAGTGCGCTGGTCATTACCACGATCGGAGTCGGGCGGTAATCTCGCCGCACGCTCAATGCACGGCTTTCGGGAAGCGCACCGGTGTGCAAAAGAATTTTGTTGCACCGGATGCTCATGTTAGGTGACGTGGAACTAGTGCGTGGTCGTTACCACAATTGAGTCGGTGGTAATATCGTCGCACGCTCGGTGCACGGCTATCTCGCCGAAGTGTGCAAAAAAAATTTTGTTCCATCGGATGCTCATGTTAGGTGACGTGGAACAAGTGCGTGGTCGTTACCACGATTGAGTCGATGGTAATCTCGTCGCACGCTCGATGCACGGCTTTCGGGAAGTGCACTAGAAGTGTGCAAAAAAATTTGTTGCACCGGATGCTCATGTTAGGTGACGTGGAACTAGTGCGTGGTTGTTATCACGGTTGAGTCGGCGGTAATCTCGCCGCACGCTCGATGCATGGCCTTCGGGAAGCGCACTAGAAGTGTGCAAAAAAATTTTGTTGCACCGGACGCTCATGTTAGGAGATGTGGAACTAGTGCGTGGTCGTTACCACGATTGGAGTCGGCGGTAATCTCGTCGCACGTTCGATGCACGGCTTTTGGAAAACGCACCAGAAGTGTGCAAAAAAATTTTGTTGCACCAGATGCTCGTGTTAGGTGACGTGGAACTAGTGCGTGGTCGTTACCACAATTGGAGTCAGTGGTAATCTCGTCGCACGTTCGATGCACGGCCTTCGGGAAGCGCACTAGAAGTGTAAACAAAATTTGTTACATCGGTTGCTCATGTTAGGTGATGTGGAACAAGTGCGTGGTCGTTACCACGATTGGAGTCATGGTAATCTCATCGCACGCTCGATGCACGGCTTTCGGGAAGCGCACCAGAAGTGTGCAAAAAAATTTTGTTGCACCGATGCTCATGTTAGGTGACGTGGAACAAGTGCGTGGTCGCTACCACGACCGGAGTCAGTGGTAATCTCGCCGCACGCTCAATGCACGGCTTTCGGGAAGCGCAACGTGGAATAAGTGTGTGGTCGTTACCACGATTGAGTCAAGTGGTAGTCTCATCGCATGTTCGATGCACAGCTTTTCGGGAAGCGCACCAGAAGTGTGCAAAAAATTTTGTTGCACCGGATGCTCATGTTAGGTGACGTGGAACAAGTGTGTGGTCGTTACCACGACTGGAGTCAGTGGTAATCTCGTCGCACGTTCAATGCACGGCTTTCAGGAAGCGCACTAGAAGTGTGCAAAAAAATTTTGTTGCACCGGATGCTCATGTTAGGTGACATGGAACTAGTGCATGGTCGTTACCACGATTAGAGTCAGTGGTAATCGCGTCGCCCGTTCGATGCATGGCCTTCGGGAAGCGCACTAGAAGTGTGCAAAAAAATTTTGTTGCACCGGATGCTCATGTTAGGTGATGTGGAACAAGTGCATGGTCGTTACCACGATTGAGTCAAGTGGTAATCTCGTCGCACGTTCGATGCACGGCTTTCGGGGAAGTGCACCGAAGTGTGCAAAAAATTTGTTGCACCGGATGCTCATGTTAGGGGGGACGTGGAACTAGTGCGTGGTCGTTATCACGGTTGAGTCGGCGGTAATCTCGCCGCATGTTCGATGCATGGCCTTCGGGAAGCGCACTAGAAGTGTGCAAAAAATTTTGTTGCACCGCACGCTCATGTTAGGAGATGTGGAACTAGTGCGTGGTCGTTACCACGATTGGAGTCGGTGGTAATCTCGTCGCACGTTTGATGCACGGCTTTTGGAAAATGCACCAGAAGTGTGCAAAAAAATTTTGTTGCACCGGATGCTCATGTTAGGTGACGTGGAACTAGTGCGTGGTCGTTACCACGATTGGACTCGGTAATAATCTCGTCGCACGTTCGATGCACGGCTTTCGTGAAGCGCACGTAAGTGTGCAAAAAAAATTTTGCTGCACCGGATGCTCATGTTAGGTGACGTGGAACAAGTGCGTGGTCGTTACCACGATCGAGTCGGTGGTAATCTCGTCGCACGTCCAATGCACGGCTTTCGGGAAGCGCGTGGAATAAGTGCGTGGTCGTTACCACGATTGAGTCGTGGTAGTCTCACCGCATGTTCGATGCACGGCTTTCGGGGAAGCGCACGAAGTGTGCAAAAAAATTTTGTTGCACCGGATGCTCATGTTAGGTGACGTGGAACTAGTGCGTGGTCGTTACCACGATTGAGTCGGCGGTAATCTCGTCGCACGTTCGATGCACGGCTTTTTGGAAAACGCACCAGAAGTGTGCAAAAAATTTTGTTGCACCGGATGCTCGTGTTAGGTGACGTGGAACTAGTGCGTGGTCGTTACCACAATTGAGTCGGTGGTAATCTCGTCGCACGCTCGATGCACGGCCTTCGGGAAGCTAAAGAGAAGTGTGTAAACAAAATTTGTTACATCGGTTGCTCAAGTTAGGTGATGTGGAACAAGTGCGTGGTCGTTACCACGATTGAGTCGGGTGGTAATCTCATCGCACGCTCGATGCACGGCTTTCGGAAGCGCACCGAAGTGTGCAAAAAAATTTTGTTGCACCGGATGCTCATGTTAGGTGACGTGGAACAAGTCGTGGTCGTTACCACGATCGGAGTCGTGGTAATCTCGTCGCACGCTCAATGCACGGCTTTCGAAGCGCAACGTGGAATAAGTGTGTGGTCGTTACCACGATTGAGTCGTGGTAGTCTCATCGCATGTTCGATGCACGCTTTCGGGAAGCGCACCGAAGTGTGCAAAAAATTTTGTTGCACCGGATGCTCATGTTAGGTGACGTGGAACAAGTGCGTGGTCATTACCACGACCGGAGTCGGTGGTAATCTCGCCGCACGCTCAATGCACGGCTTTCGGGAAGCGCACTTAAGTGTGTAAAAAAAATTTTGTTGCACCGGATGCTCACGTTAGGTGACGTGGAACTAGTGCGTGGTCGTTACCACGATTGGACTCGGTAACAATCTCGCCGCACGCTCGATGCACGGCTTTCGAAGCGCACTGTAAGTGTGCAAAAAATTTTGTTGCACCGGACGCCGTGTTAGGAGATGTGGAACTAGTGCGTGGTCGTTACCACGATTAGAGTCGGTGGTAATCTCGTCGCACGCTTGATGCACGGCGGGAAGCGCACCAGAAGTGTGCAAAAAAATTTTGTTGCACCGGATGCTCAAGTTAGGTGACGTGGAACTAGTGCGTGGTCGCTACCACGATTGAGTCGGCGGTAATCTCGTCGCACGCTCGATGCATGGCTTTTTTGAAGCGCACCGAAGTGTGCAAAAAAAAAATTTGTTGCACCGGATGCTGATGTTAGGTGATGTGGAACAGTGCGTGGTCGTTACCACAATTGAGTCGTGGTAATCTCGTCGCACGTTCGTTGCACGGCTTTCGAAGCGCACCGAAGTGTGCAAAAAATTTTGTTGCACCGGATGCTCATGTTAGGTGACTTGGAACTAGTGCGTGGTCGTTACCACGATTGGAGTCGGTGGTAATCTCGCCGCGACGCTCGATGCACGGCCTTCGGGAAGCGCACTAGAAGTGTGCAAAAATTTTTGTTACATTGGATGCTCATGTTAGGTGATGTGGAACAAGTGCATGGTCGTTACCACGATTGAGTCGGCGGTAATCTCGCCGCGACGTTCGATGCACGGCCTTCGGGAAGCGCACTAGAAGTGTGCAAAAAAAATTTTGTTACATCGGATGCTCATGTTAGGGAGATGTGGAACTAGTGCGTGGTCGTTACCACGATTGAGTCGGTGGTAATCTCGTCGCACGTATGATGCACGGCTCGGGGAATCGCACTAGAAGTGTGCAAAAAATTTTGTTGCACCGATGCTCATGTCAGGTGATGTGGAACGAGTGCGTGGTCGTTACCACGATTGAATCGGTGGTAATCTCTTCGCACGCTCGATGCACGGCTTTTCAAAAACGCACCGTAAGTGTGTAAAAAAATTTTGTTGCACCGGATGCTCATGTTAGGAGATGTGGAACAAGTGCGTGGTCGTTACCACGATTGGAGTCGGTGGTAATCTCGTCGCACGTTCGTTGTTTCGGCTCTCGGGAAGCGCACCAGAAGTGTGCAAAAAAATTTTGTTGCACCGGATGCTCATGTTAGGTGATTTGGAACTAGTGCGTGGTCGTTACCACGATTGAATCGGTGGTAATCTCGTCGCACGCTCGATGCACGGTTTTCAAAAAAAGCGCACCAGAAGTGTGCAAAAAAAATTTTGTTACATCGATGCTCATGTTAGGTGACGTGGAACTAGTGCGTGGTCGTTACCACGATTGAGTCGGTGGTAATCGCGTGGCCGCACGTTCGATGCACGGCCTTCGAAGGAAGCGCACTAGAAGTGTGCAAAAAAATTTTGTTACATCGAATGCTCATGTTAGGTGACGTGGAACTAGTGCGTGGTCGTTACCACAATTGAGTCGGCGGTAATCTCATCGCACGCTCGATGCACGGCTTTCAAAAAAACGCACCGAAGTGTGTAAAAAAAAAATTTTGTTGCACCGGATGCTCATGTTAGGTGATGTGGAACAAGTGCGTGGCGTTACCACGATTGGAGTCAGTGGTAATCTCATCGCACGTTCGATGCACGGCTTTTCGGGAAGCGCACCGAAGTGTGCAAAAAAAATTTTGCTTCACCGGATGCTCATGTTAGGTGACGTGGAACAAGTGCGTGGTCGTTACCACGGCTGGAGTCAGTGGTAATCTCGTCGCACGTCCAATGCACGGCTTTCGGGAAGCGCAACGTGGAATAAGTGCGTGGTCGTTACCACGATTGAGTCAGTGGTAGTCTCACCGCATGTTCGATGCACGGCTTTCGAAGCGCGCAAAGTGTGCAAAAAAATTTTGTTGCACCGGATGCTCATGTTAGGTGACGTGGAACAAGTGCGTGGTCATTACCACGACCGGAGTCGGTGGTAATCTCGCCGCACGCTCAATGCACGCTTTCGGGAAGCGCACCTTAAGTGTGTAAAAAAAATTTTGTTGCACCGGATGCTCACGTTAGGTGACGTGGAACTAGTGCGTGGTCGTTACCACGATTGGACTCGGTAACAATCTCGCCGCACGCTCGATGCACGGCTTTTCGAAGAAGCGCACCAGAAGTGTGCAAAAAAATTTTGTTGCACCGGACGCTCAGGTTAGGAGATGTGGAACTAGTGCGTGGTCGTTACCACGATTAGAGTCGGTGGTAATCTCGTCGCACGCTTGATGCACGGCCGGAAGCGCACCGAAGTGTGCAAA
The DNA here is from genome assembly GCA_015844335.1 of Chrysopogon serrulatus. Lineage (NCBI taxonomy): Eukaryota > Viridiplantae > Streptophyta > Magnoliopsida > Poales > Poaceae > Chrysopogon > Chrysopogon serrulatus. The sequence goes on from JADLZL010002907.1 coordinate 18,700, forward strand.
AAAATTTTGTTGCACCGGATGCTCAAGTTAGGTGACGTGGAACTAGTGCGTGGTCGTTACCACGATTGAGTCGGCGGTAATCTCGTCGCGACGTTCGATGCATGGCTTTCTTGAAGTGCACCGAAGTGTGCAAAAAAATTTGTTGCACCGGATGCCGATGTTAGGTGATGTGGAACAAGGCGTGGTCGTTACCACAATTGGAGTCGGTGGTAATCTCGTCGCACGTTCGTTGCACGGCTTTCGGGAAGCGCACCGTAAGTGTGCAAAAAATTTTGTTGCACCGGATGCTCATGTTAGGTGACTTGGAACTAGTGCGTGGTCGTTACCACGATTGAGTCGGTGGTAATCTCGTCGCACGCTCGATGCACGGCTAGGAAGGGAAGCGCACTAGAAGTGTGCAAAAAATTTTTGTTACATTGGATGCTCATGTTAGGTGATGTGGAACTAGTGCATGGTCGTTACCACGATTGAGTCGGCGGTAATCTCGTCGCACGCTCGATGCACGGCCTCGGGAAGCGCACTAGAAGTGTGCAAAAAAATTTTGTTACATCGGATGCTCATGTTAGGAGATGTGGAACTAGTGCGTGGTCGTTACCACGATTGAGTCGGTGGTAATCTCGTCGCACGTATGATGCACGGCCTCGGGAATCGCAGACTAGAAGTGTGCAAAAAATTTTGTTGCACCGGATGCTCATGTCGTGATGTGGAACAAGTGCGTGGTCGTTACCACGATTGAATCGGGTGGTAATCTCGCCGCACGCTCGATGCACGGCTTTCAAAAACGCACGTGAAGTGTGTAAAAAAAATTTTGTAGCACCGGATGCTCATGTTAGGAGATGTGGAACAAGTGCGTGGTCGTTACCACGATTGAGTCGGTGGTAATCTCGTCGCACGCGTTCGCTGCACGGCTCTCGGAAGCGCACCGGAAGTGTGCAAAAAAATTTTGTTGCACCGATGCTCATGTTAGGTGACGGAACTAGTGCGTGGTCGTTACCACGATTGAATCGGTGGTAATCTCGCCGCACGCTCGATTCACGGATTCGAAAAGCGCACCGTAAGTGTGCAAAAATTTTGTTACATCAGATGCTCATGTTAGGTGACGTGGAACTAGTGCGTGGTCGTTACCACGATTGAGTCGGTGGTAATCGCGCCGCACGCTCGATGCACGGCCTTCGAAGCGCACTAGAAGTGTGCAAAAAATTTTGTTACATCGAATGCTCATGTTAGGTGACGTGGAACTAGTGCGTGGTCGTTACCACAATTGAGTCGGCGGTAATCTCATCGCACGCTCGATGCACGGCTTTCAAAAAACGCACCGAAGTGTGTAAAAAAATTTTGTTGCACCGGATGCTCATGTTAGGTGATGTGGAACAAGTGCGTGGCGTTACCACGATTGGAGTCAGTGGTAATCTCATCGCACGTTCGATGCACGGCTTTCGGGAAGCGCACCAGAAGTGTGCAAAAAAAATTTTGCTTCACCGGATGCTCATGTTAGGTGACGTGGAACAAGTGCGTGGTCGTTACCACGGCTGGAGTCGGGGTAATCTCGTCGCACGCCCAATGCACGGCTTTGGGAAGCGCAACGGGAATAAGTGCGTGGTCGTTACCACGATTGGAGTCAGTGGTAGTCTCACCGCATGTTCGATGCACGGCTTTCGGGAAGCGCACCAGAAGTGTGCAAAAAAATTTTGTTGCAATCGATGCTCATGTTAGGTGACGTGGAACAAGTGCGTGGTCATTACCACGACTGGAGTCGGTGGTAATCTCGTCGCACGTTCAATGCACGGCTTTCGGGAAGCGCACCAGAAGTGTGTAAAAAAATTTTGTTGCACCGGATGCTCACGTTAGGTGACGTGGAACTAGTGCGTGGTCGTTACCACGATTGGACTCGATAACAATCTCGCCGCACGCTCGATGCACGGCTTTGGAAGCGCACCAGAAGTGTGCAAAAAAATTTTGTTGCACCGGACGCTCAGGTTAGAGATGTGGAACTAGTGCGTGGTCGTTACCACGATTAGAGTCGGTGGTAATCTCGCCGCACGCTTGATGCACGGCTTTCGGAAGCGCACCAGAAGTGTGCAAAAAAAATTTTGTTGCACCGGATGCTCAAGTTAGGTGACGTGGAACTAGTGCGTGGTCGTTACCACGATTGAGTCGGCGGTAATCTCGCCGCACGCTCGATGCATGGCTTTCTTGAAGCGCACCGTAAGTGTGCAAAAAAATTTGTTGCACCGGATGCTGATGTTAGGTGATGTGGAACAGTGCGTGGTCGTTACCACAATTGGAGTCGTGGTAATCTCGTCGCACGTTCGTTGCACGGCTTTCGGGAAGCGCACCTAAGTGTGCAAAAAATTTTGTTGCACCGGATGCTCATGTTAGGTGACTTGGAACTAGTGCGTGGTCGCTACCACGATTGAGTCGGTGGTAATCTCGTCGCACGCTCGATGCACGGCCTTCGAAGCGCACTAGAAGTGTGCAAAAATTTTTGTTACATTGGATGCTCATGTTAGGTGATGTGGAACTAGTGCATGGTCGTTACCACGATTGAGTCGGCGGTAATCTCGCCGCAGACGCTCGATGCACGGCCTTCGGAAGCGCACTAGAAGTGTGCAAAAAAATTTTGTTACATCGGATGCTCATGTTAGGAGATGTGGAACTAGTGCGTGGTCGTTACCACGATTGAGTCGGTGGTAATCTCGCCGCACGCTTGATGCACGGCTCTCGTGAATCGCAGACTAGAAGTGTGCAAAAAAATTTTGTTGCACCGGATGCTCATGTCGTGATGTGGAACAAGTGCGTGGTCGTTACCACGATTGAATCGGTGGTAATCTCGTCGCACGTTCGATGCACGGCTTTCAAAAAACGCACCAGAAGTGTGTAAAAAAAATTTTGTTGCACTGGATGCTCGTGTTAGAGATGTGGAACAAGTGCGTGGTCGTTACCACGATTGAGTCGGTGGTAATCTCGCCGCACGCTCGTTGCACGGCTCTCGGAAGCGCACCAGAAGTGTGCAAAAAAATTTTGTTGCACCAGATGCTCATGTTAGGTGATGTGGAACAAGTGCGTGGTCGTTACCACGATTGAGTCGGTGGTAATCTCGTCGCACGTTCGATGCACGGCCTTCGAAAAGCGCACCAGAAGTGTGCAAAAAAATTTTGTTACATCAGATGCTCATGTTAGGTGAGGTGGAACTAGTGCGTGGTCGTTACCACGATTGAGTCGGTGGTAATCGCGCCGCACGCTCGATGCACGGCCTTCGGAAGCGCACTAGAAGTGTGCAAAAAAATTTTGTTACATCGAATGCTCATGTTAGGTGATGTGGAACTAGTGCGTGGTCGTTACCACAATTGAGTCGGCGGTAATCTCATCGCACGCTCGATGCACGGCTTTCAAAAAAACGCACCAGAAAAAAAAAAAAAAAAAAATTTTGTTGCACCGGATGCTCATGTTAGGTGATGTGGAACAAGTGCGTGGCGTTACCACGATTGGAGTCGGTGGTAATCTCATCGCACGCTCGATGCACGGCTTTCGAAGCGCACCGAAGTGTGCAAAAAAAATTTTGCTTCACCGGATGCTCATGTTAGGTGACGTGGAACAAGTGCGTGGTCGTTACCACGGCTGGAGTCAGTGGTAATCTCGTCGCACGCCCAATGCACGGCTTTCGGAAGCGCAACGTGGAATAAGTGCGTGGTCGTTACCACGATTGAGTCGATGGTAGTCTCACCGCATGTTCGATGCACGGCTTTCGGAAGCGCACCGAAGTGTGCAAAAAAATTTTGTTGCACCGGATGCTCATGTTAGGTGACGTGGAACAAGTGCGTGGTCATTACCACGACCGAGTCGGTGGTAATCTCGCCGCACGCTCAATGCACGGCTTTCGGAAGCGCACCGAAGTGTGTAAAAAAATTTTGTTGCACCGGATGCTCACGTTAGGTGACGTGGAACTAGTGCGTGGTCGTTACCACGATTGGACTCGGTAACAATCTCGCCGCACGCTCGATGCACGGCTTTCGGGAAGCGCACCTTAAGTGTGCAAAAAATTTTGTTGCACCGGACGCTCAGGTTAGAGATGTGGAACTAGTGCGTGGTCGTTACCACGATTAGAGTCGGTGGTAACTCGTCGCACGCTTGATGCACGGCTTTCGGGAAGCGCACTTTAAGTGTGCAAAAAATTTTGTTGCACCGGATGCTCAAGTTAGGTGACGTGGAACTAGTGCGTGGTCGTTACCACAATTGAGTCGGCGGTAATCTCGCCGCACGCTCGATGCATGGCTTTCTTTGAAGCGCACCGAAGTGTGCAAAAAAATTTGTTGCACCGGATGCTGATGTTAGGTGATGTGGAACAAGGCGTGGTCGTTACCACAATTGAGTCGGGTGGTAATCTCGTCGCACGTTCGTTGCACGGCTTTCGGGAAGCGCACAGAAGTAAGTGTGCAAAAAAATTTTGTTGCACCGGATGCTCATGTTAGGTGACTTGGAACTAGTGCGTGGTCGTTACCATTATTGAGTCGGTGGTAATCTCGTCGCACGTTCGATGCACGGCCTTCGGAAGCGCACTAGAAGTGTGCAAAATTTTTTGTTACATTGGATGCTCATGTTAGGTGATGTGGAACTAGTGCATGGTCGTTACCACGATTGAGTCGGCGGTAATCTCGCCGCACGCTCGATGCACGGCCTTCGGAAGCGCACTAGAAGTGTGCAAAAAATTTTTGTTACATCGGATGCTCATGTTAGAGATGTGGAACTAGTGCGTGGTCGTTACCACGATTGGAGTCGGTGGTAATCTCGCCGCACGTTTGATGCACGGCTCTCGTGAATCGCACTAGAAGTGTGCAAAAAAAAATTTTGTTGCACCGGATGCTCATGTCGTGATGTGGAACAAGTGCGTGGTCGTTACCACGATTGAATCGGTGGTAATCTCGCCGCACGTTCGATGCACGGCTTTCAAAAACGCACCAGAAGTGTGTAAAAAAAATTTTGTTGCCTTTGGATGCTCGTGTTAGGAGATGTGGAACAAGTGCGTGGTCGTTACCACGATTGGAGTCGGTGGTAATCTCGTCGCACGTTCGTTGCACGGCTCTCGGAAGCGCACCGAAGTGTGCAAAAAATTTTGTTGCACCAGATGCTCATGTTAGGTGACGTGGAACTAGTGCGTGGTCGTTACCACGATTGAATCGGTGGTAATCTCGTCGCACGCTCGATGCACGGCCTTGAAAAGCGCACTGAAGTGTGCAAAAAAATTTTGTTACATCAGATGCTCATGTTAGGTGAGGTGGAACTAGTGCGTGGTCGTTACCACGATTGGAGTCGGTGGTAATCGCGCCGCACGCTTGATGCACGGCCTTCGGGAAGCGCACTAGAAGTGTGCAAAAAATTTTGTTACATCGAATGCTCATGTTAGGTGATGTGGAACTAGTGCGTGGTCGTTACCACAATTGGAGTCGGCGGTAATCTCATCGCACGTTCGATGCACGGCTTTCAAAAAACGCACCGAAGTGTGTAAAAAAAAATTTTGTTGCACCGGATGCTCATGTTAGGTGATGTGGAACAAGTGCGTGGCGTTACCACGATTGGAGTCAGTGGTAATCTCATCGCACGTTCGATGCACGGCTTTCGGGAAGCGCACCGAAGTGTGCAAAAAAATTTTGCTTCACCGGATGCTCATGTTAGGTGACGTGGAACAAGTGCGTGGTCGTTACCACGACCGGAGTCGGGTGGTAATCTCGTCGCACGTCCAATGCACGGCTTTCGGGAAGCGCAACGTGGAATAAGTGCGTGGTCGTTACCACGATTGGAGTCAGTGGTAGTCTCACCGCATGTTCGATGCACGGCTTTCGGGAAGCGCACCAGAAGTGTGCAAAAAAATTTTGTTGCACCGGATGCTCATGTTAGGTGACGTGGAACAAGTGCGTGGTCATTACCACGACTGGAGTCGGTGGTAATCTCGTCGCACGTTCAATGCACGGCTTTCGGGAAGCGCACCAGAAGTGTGTAAAAAAATTTTGTTGCACCGGATGCTCACGTTAGGTGACGTGGAACTAGTGCGTGGTCGTTACCACGATTGGACTCGGTAACAATCTCGTCGCACGTTCGATGCACGGCTTTCGGGAAGCGCACCAGAAGTGTGCAAAAAAATTTTGTTGCACCGGACGCTCAGGTTAGGAGATGTGGAACTAGTGCGTGGTCGTTACCACGATTAGAGTCGGTGGTAATCTCGTCGCACGTTTGATGCACGGCTTTCGGGAAGCGCACCAGAAGTGTGCAAAAAAATTTTGTTGCACCGGATGCTCATGTTAGGTGACGTGGAACTAGTGCGTGGTCGTTACCACGATTGGAGTCGGCGGTAATCTCGTCGCACGTTCGATGCATGGCTTTCTTGAAGCGCACCAGAAGTGTGCAAAAAAAAATTTGTTGCACCGGATGCTGATGTTAGGTGATGTGGAACAGTGCGTGGTCGTTACCACAATTGGAGTCAGTGGTAATCTCGTCGCACGTTCGTTGCACGGCTTTCGGGAAGCGCACCAGAAGTGTGCAAAAAAATTTTGTTGCACCGGATGCTCATGTTAGGTGACTTGGAACTAGTGCGTGGTCGTTACCACGATTGGAGTCGGTGGTAATCTCGTCGCACGTTCGATGCACGGCCTTCGGGAAGCGCACTAGAAGTGTGCAAAAATTTTTTGTTACATTGGATGCTCATGTTAGGTGATGTGGAACTAGTGCATGGTCGTTACCACGATTGGAGTCGGCGGTAATCTCGTCGCACGTTCGATGCACGGCCTTCGGGAAGCGCACTAGAAGTGTGCAAAAAAATTTTGTTACATCGGATGCTCATGTTAGGAGATGTGGAACTAGTGCGTGGTCGTTACCCACGATTGAGTCGGTGGTAATCTCGTCGCACGTATGATGCACGGCTCTCGGGGAATCGCACTAGAAGTGTGCAAAAAAATTTTGTTGCACCGGATGCTCATGTCGGGTGATGTGGAACAAGTGCGCGTGGTCGTTACCACGATTGAATCGGTGGTAATCTCGCCGCACGTTCGATGCACGGCTTTCAAAAAACGCACCGAAGTGTGTAAAAAAATTTTGTTGCTTTGGATGCTCATGTTGGGGAGATGTGGAACAAGTGCGTGGTCGTTACCACGATTGGAGTCGGTGGTAGTCTCGTCGCACGTTCGTTGCACGGCTCTCGGAAGCGCACCGAAGTGTGCAAAAAATTTTGTTGCACCAGATGCTCATGTTAGGTGACGTGGAACTAGTGCGTGGTCGTTACCACGATTGAATCGGGTGGTAATCTCGTCGCACGTTCGATGCACGACCTTGAAAAAGCGCACCGAAGTGTGCAAAAAATTTTGTTACATCAGATGCTCATGTTAGGTGACGTGGAACTAGTGCGTGGTCGTTACCACGATTGGAGTCGGTGGTAATCGCGTCGCACGTTTGATGCACGGCCTTCGGGAAGCGCACTAGAAGTGTGCAAAAAAATTTTGTTACATCGAATGCTCATGTTAGGTGATGTGGAACTAGTGCGTGGTCGTTACCACAATTGGAGTCGGCGGTAATCTCATCGCACGTTCGATGCACGGCTTTCAAAAAACGCACCAGAAGTGTGTAAAAAAAAATTTTGTTGCACCGGATGCTCATGTTAGGTGATGTGGAACAAGTGCGTGGCGTTACCACGATTGGAGTCAGTGGTAATCTCATCGCACGTTCGATGCACGGCTTTCGGGAAGCGCACCGAAGTGTGCAAAAAAATTTTGCTTCACCGGATGCTCATGTTAGGTGACGTGGAACAAGTGCGTGGTCGTTACCACGACCGGAGTCAGTGGTAATCTCGTCGCACGTCCAATGCACGGCTTTCGGGAAGCGCAACGTGGAATAAGTGCGTGGTCGTTACCACGATTGGAGTCAGTGGTAGTCTCACCGCATGTTCGATGCACGGCTTTCGGGAAGCGCACCAGAAGTGTGCAAAAAAATTTTGTTGCACCGGATGCTCATGTTAGGTGACGTGGAACAAGTGCGTGGTCATTACCACGACTGGAGTCGGTGGTAATCTCGCCGCACGTTCAATGCACGGCTTTCGGGGAAGCGCACCAGAAGTGTGTAAAAAAATTTTGTTGCACCGGATGCTCACGTTAGGCGACGTGGAACTAGTGCGTGGTCGTTACCACGATTGGACTCGGTAACAATCTCGTCGCACGTTCGATGCACGGCTTTCGGGAAGCGCACCAGAAGTGTGCAAAAAAATTTTGTTGCACCGGACGCTCAGGTTAGGAGATGTGGAACTAGTGCGTGGTCGTTACCACGATTGGAGTCGGTGGTAATCTCGTCGCACGTTTGATGCACGGCTTTTCGAAGCGCACGAGAAGTGTGCAAAAAATTTTGTTGCACCGGATGCTCATGTTAGGTGACGTGGAACTAGTGCGTGGTCGTTACCACGATTGGAGTCGGCGGTAATCTCGTCGCACGTTCGATGCATGGCTTTCTTGAAGCGCACCAGAAGTGTGCAAAAAAAATTTGTTGCACCGGATGCTGATGTTAGGTGATGTGGAACAGTGCGTGGTCGTTACCACAATTGGAGTCAGTGGTAATCTCGTCGCACGTTCGTTGCACGGCTTTCGGGAAGCGCACCAGAAGTGTGCAAAAAAATTTTGTTGCACCGGATGCTCATGTTAGGTGACTTGGAACTAGTGCGTGGTCGTTACCACGATTGGAGTCGGTGGTAATCTCGTCGCACGTTCGATGCACGGCCTTCGGGAAGCGCACTAGAAGTGTGCAAAAAATTTTTGTTACATTGGATGCTCATGTTAGGTGATGTGGAACTAGTGCATGGTCGTTACCACGATTGGAGTCGGCGGTAATCTCGTCGCACGTTCGATGCACGGCCTTCGGGAAGCGCACTAGAAGTGTGCAAAAAAATTTTGTTACATCGGATGCTCATGTTAGGAGATGTGGAACTAGTGCGTGGTCGTTACCACGATTGGAGTCGGTGGTAATCTCGTCGCACGTTTGATGCACGGCTCTCGGGAATCGCACTAGAAGTGTGCAAAAAAATTTTGTTGCACCGGATGCTCATGTCAGGTGATGTGGAACAAGTGCGTGGTCGTTACCACGATTGAATCGGTGGTAATCTCGTCGCACGTTCGATGCATGGCTTTCAAAAAACGCACCAGAAGTGTGTAAAAAAAAATTTTGTTGCACTGGATGCTCATGTTAGGAGATGTGGAACAAGTGCGTGGTCGTTACCACGATTGGAGTCGGTGGTAATCTCGTCGCACGTTCGTTGCACGGCTCTCGGGAAGCGCACCAGAAGTGTGCAAAAAAATTTTGTTGCACCAGATGCTCATGTTAGGTGACGTGGAACTAGTGCGTGGTCGTTACCACGATTGAATCGGTGGTAATCTCGTCGCACGTTCGATGCACGGCCTTCGAAAAGCGCACCAGAAGTGTGCAAAAAAATTTTGTTACATCAGATGCTCATGTTAGGTGACGTGGAACTAGTGCGTGGTCGTTACCACGATTGGAGTCGGTGGTAATCGCGTCGCACGTTCGATGCACGGCCTTCGGGAAGCGCACTAGAAGTGTGCAAAAAAATTTTGTTACATCGAATGCTCATGTTAGGTGACGTGGAACTAGTGCGTGGTCGTTACCACAATTGGAGTCGGCGGTAATCTCATCGCACGTTCGATGCACGGCTTTCAAAAAACGCACCAGAAGTGTGTAAAAAAAAATTTTGTTGCACCGGATGCTCATGTTAGGTGATGTGGAACAAGTGCGTGGCATTACCACGATTGGAGTCAGTGGTAATCTCATCGCACGTTCGATGCACGGCTTTCGGGAAGCGCACCAGAAGTGTGCAAAAAAAATTTTGCTTCACCGGATGCTCATGTTAGGTGACGTGGAACAAGTGCGTGGTCGTTACCACGACTGGAGTCAGTGGTAATCTCGTCGCACGTCCAATGCACGGCTTTCGGGAAGCGCAACGTGGAATAAGTGCGTGGTCGTTACCACGATTGGAGTCAGTGGTAGTCTCACCGCATGTTCGATGCACGGCTTTCGGGAAGCGCACCAGAAGTGTGCAAAAAAATTTTGTTGCACCGGATGCTCATGTTAGGTGACGTGGAACAAGTGCGTGGTCATTACCACGACTGGAGTCGGTGGTACTCTCGCCGCACGTTCAATGCACGGCTTTCGGGAAGCGCACACCGAAGTGTGTAAAAAATTTTGTTGCACCGGATGCTCACGTTAGGTGACGTGGAACTAGTGCGTGATCGTTACCACGATTGGACTCGGTAACAATCTCGTCGCACGTTCGATGCACGGCTTTCGGGAAGCGCACCAGAAGTGTGCAAAAAAATTTTGTTGCACCGGACGCTCAGGTTAGGAGATGTGGAACTAGTGCGTGGTCGTTACCACGATTAGAGTCGGTGGTAATCTCGTCGCCGCACGTTTGATGCACGGCTTGAAGGGAAGCGCACAGAAGTGTGCAAAAAATTTTGTTGCACCGGATGCTCATGTTAGGTGACGTGGAACTAGTGCGTGGTCGTTACCACGATTGAGTCGGCGGTAATCTCGCCGCACGTTCGATGCATGGCTTTCTTGAAGCGCACGAAGTGTGCAAAAAAATTTGTTGCACCGGATGCTGATGTTAGGTGATGTGGAACAGTGCGTGGTCGTTACCACAATTGGAGTCAAGTGGTAATCTCGTCGCACGCTCGTTTGCACGGCTTTCGGGAAGCGCACCGAAGTGTGCAAAAAAATTTTGTTGCACGGATGCTCATGTTAGGTGACTTGGAACTAGTGCGTGGTCGTTAGCACGATTGAGTCGGTGGTAATCTCGCCGCACGTTCGATGCACGGCCGGGAAGCGCACTAGAAGTGTGCAAAAAAATTTTGTTACATTGGATGCTCATGTTAGGTGATGTGGAACTAGTGCATGGTCGTTACCACGATTGAGTCGGCGGTAATCTCGTCGCGCACGTTCGATGCACGGCCTCGGGAAGCGCACTAGAAGTGTGCAAAAAAAATTTTGTTACATCGGATGCTCATGTTAGGAGATGTGGAACTAGTGCGTGGTCGTTACCACGATTGGAGTCGGTGGTAATCTCGTCGCACGTTTGATGCACGGCTCTCGGGAATCGCACTAGAAGTGTGCAAAAAAATTTTGTTGCACCGGATGCTCATGTCAGGTGATGTGGAACAAGTGCGTGGTCGTTACCACGATTGAATCGGTGGTAATCTCGTCGCACGTTCGATGCACGGCTTTCAAAAAACGCACCAGAAGTGTGTAAAAAAAAATTTTGTTGCACTGGATGCTCATGTTAGGAGATGTGGAACAAGTGCGTGGTCGTTACCACGATTGGAGTCGGTGGTAATCTCGTCGCACGTTCGTTGCACGGCTCTCGGGAAGCGCACCAGAAGTGTGCAAAAAAATTTTGTTGCACCAGATGCTCATGTTAGGTGACGTGGAACTAGTGCGTGATCGTTACCACGATTGAATCGGTGGTAATCTCGTCGCACGTTCGATGCACGGCCTTCGAAAAGCGCACCAGAAGTGTGCAAAAAAATTTTGTTGCATCGGACGCTCAGGTTAGGAGATGTGGAACTAGTGCGTGGTCGTTACCACGATTAGAGTCGGTGGTAATCTCGTCGCACGTTTGATGCACGGCTTTCGGGAAGCGCACCAGAAGTGTGCAAAAAATTTTGTTGCACCGGATGCTCACGTTAGGTGACGTGGAACTAGTGCGTGGTCGTTACCACGCATTGAGTCGGCGGTAATCTCGCCGCACGTTCGATGCATGGCTTTCTTGAAGCGCGCACGAAGTGTGCAAAAAAATTTGTTGCACCGGATGCTGATGTTAGGTGATGTGGAACAGTGCGTGGTCGTTACCACAATTGGAGTCGGTGGTAATCTCGTCGCACGTTCGTTGTAACGGCTTTCGGAAGCGCACCGTAAGTGTGTAAAAAAAAAAATTTTGTTGCACCGGATGCTCACGTTAGGTGATGTGGAACTAGTGCGTGGTCGTTACCACGCGATTGGACTCGGTAACAATCTCGTCGCACGTTCGATGCACGGCTTTCGGGAAGCGCACCAGAAGTGTGCAAAAAAATTTTGTTGCACCGGATGCTCATGTTAGGTGACATGGAACTAGTGCATGGTCGTTACCACGATTGGAGTCAGTGGTAATCGCGTCGCCCGTTCGATGCATGGCCTTCGGGAAGCGCACTAGAAGTGTGCAAAAAAATTTTGTTGCACCGGATGCTCATGTTAGGTGATGTGGAACTAGTGCGTGGTCGTTATCACGGTTGGAGTCGGCGGTAATCTCGTCGCACGTTCGATGCATGGCCTTCGAGAAGCGCACTAGAAGTGTGCAAAAAATTTTGTTGCACCGGACGCTCATGTTAGGAGATGTGGAACTAGTGCGTGGTCGCGTTACCACGATTGGAGTCGGTGGTAATCTCGCCGCACGTTTGATGCACGGACTTTCGGAAGCGCACCGCGAAGTGTGCAAAAATTTTTGTTGCACCGGATGCTCATGTTAGGTGACATGGAACTAGTGCGTGGTCGTTACCACGATTGGAGTCAGTGGTAATCTCGTCGCACGTTCGATGCACGGCCTTCGGGAAGCGCATTAGAAGTGTGCAAAAAAATTTTGTTGCACCGGATGCTTATGTTAGGTGATGTGGAACCAGTGCGTAGTCGTTACCACGATTGGAGTCGGTGGTAGTCTCGTCGCACGTTTGATGCACGGCTTTCAGGAAGCGCACCAGAAGTGTGCAAAAAAATTTTGTTACACCGGATGCTCATGTTAGGTGACGTGGAACTAGTGTGTGGTCGTTACCACGATTGGTGTCAGTGGTAATCTCGTCGCACGTTCGATGCACGGCTTTCGGGAAGCGCATCAGAAGTGTGCAAAAAAAATTTGTTGCACTGGATGCTCATGTTAGGTGACTTGGAACTAGTGCGTGGTCGTTACCACGATTGGAGTCGGTGGTAATCTCGTCGCACGTTCGATGCAACGGCCTTCGGGAAGCCGCGTACTAGAAGTGTGCAAAAATTTTTTGTTACATTGGATGCTCATGTTAGGTGATGTGGAACTAGTGCATGGTCGTTACCACGATTGGAGTCGGCGGTAATCTCGTCGCACGTTCGATGCACGGCCTTCGGGAAGCGCACTAGAAGTGTGCAAAAAAATTTTGTTACATCGGATGCTCATGTTAGGAGATGTGGAACTAGTGCGTGGTCGTTACCACGATTGGAGTCGGTGGTAATCTCGTCGCACGTTTGATGCACGGCTCTCGGGAAGCGCACTAGAAGTGTGCAAAAAAATTTTGTTGCACCGGATGCTCATGTTAGGTGATGTGGAACAAGTGCGTGGGTCGTTACCACGATTGAGTCGCTGGTAATCTCGTCGCACGTTCGATACACGGCTTTCGAGAAGCGCACCAGAAGTGTGCAAAAAATTTTGTTGCACCGGATGCTCATGTTAGGTGACGTGGAACTAGTGCGTGGTCGTTACCACAATAGGAGTCAGTGGCAATCTCGTCGCACGTTCGATGCATGGCCTTCGGTAAGCGCACTAGAAGTGTGCAAAAAAATTTTGTTGCATCGGATGCCAGGTTAGGAGATGTGGAACTAGTGCGTGGTCGTTACCACGATTGAGTCGGTGGTAATCTCGTCGCATGTTTGATGCACGGCTTTCGGGAAGCGCACTAGAAGGGTGCAAAAAAATTTTGTTGCACCGGATGCTCATGTTAGGTGATGTGGAACAAGTGCAGGTCGTTACCACGATTGGAGTCACTGGTAATCTCGTCGCACGTTCGATGCACGGCTTTCGGGAAGTGCACTAGAAGTGTGCAAAAAAAATTTGTTGCACCGGATGCTCATGTTAGGTGACGTGGAACTAGTGCGTGGTCGTTATCACGGTTGGAGTCGGCGGTAATCTCGTCACACGTTCGATGCATGGCCTTCGAGAAGCGCACTAGAAGTGTGCAAAAAAATTTTGTTGCACCGGACGCTCATGTTAGGAGATGTGGAACTAGTGCGTGGTCGTTACCACGATTGAGTCGGTGGTAATCTCGCCGCACGTTTGATGCACTTTCGGGAAGCGCACCGAAGTGTGCAAAAAAAATTTGTTGCTTTGGATGCTCATGTTAGATGACGTGGAACTAGTGCGTGGTCGTTACCACGATTGGAGTCGGCGGTAATCTCGCCGCACGTTCGATGCACAACTCTTGGAAAATGCACCAGAAGTGTGCAAAAAAATTTTGTTGCACCGGATGCTCATGTTAGGTGACGTGGAACTAGTGCGTGGTCGTTACCACAATTGGAGTCGGTGGTAATCTCGTCGCACGTTCGATGCACGGCCTTCGGGAAGCGCACTAGAAGTGTGTAAAAAAAATTTGTTACATCGGATGCTCATGTTAGGTGATGTGGAACTAGTGCGTGGTCGTTACCACGATTGGAGTCGGCGGTAATCTCGTCAAGACGTTCGATGCACGCCATCGGGAAGCGCACTAGAAGTGTGTAAACAAAATTTGTTACATCGGATGCTCATGTTAGGTGAGGTGGAACTAGTGCGTGGTCGTTACCACAATTGGAGTCAGTGGTAATCTCGTCGCACGTTCGATGCATGGCCTTCGGGAAGCGCACTAGAAGTGTGCAAAAAAATTTTGTTGCATCGGATGCCGGGTTAGGGGATGTGGAACTAGTGCGTGGTCGTTACCACGATTGGAGTCGGTGGTAATCTCGTCGCATGTTTGATGCACGGCTTTCGGGAAGCGCACGAAGTGTGCAAAAAAATTTTGTTGCACCGGATGCTCATGTTGGGTGACGTGGAACTAGTGCGTTTACCACGATTGGAGTCGGCGGTAATCTCGTCGCACGTTCGATGCATGGCTTTCGGGAAGCGCACCAGAAGTGTGCAAAAAAATTTTTGTTGCGCCGGATGCTCATGTTTGGTGATGTGGAACAAGTGCGTGGTCGTTACCACGATTGGAGTCGATGGTAATCTCGTCGCACGTTCGATGCACGGCGGGGGAAGCGCACCGAAGTGTGCAAAAAAATTTTGTTGCACCGGATGCTCATGTTAGGTGATGTGGAACTAGTGCGTGGTCGTTACCACGATTGGAGTCGGTGGCAATCTCGTCGCACGTTCGATGCACGGCTTTCGGGAAGCGCACCAGAAGTGTGCAAAAAATTTTGTTGCACCGGATGCTCATGTTAGGTGACATGGAACTAGTGCATGGTCGTTACCACGATT
Source organism: Chrysopogon serrulatus (assembly GCA_015844335.1). NCBI lineage: Eukaryota > Viridiplantae > Streptophyta > Magnoliopsida > Poales > Poaceae > Chrysopogon > Chrysopogon serrulatus. The sequence goes on from JADLZL010002907.1 coordinate 33,959, forward strand.
GAGTCAGTGGTAATCGCGTCGCCCGCTCGATGCATGGCCTTCGGGAAGCGCACTAGAAGTGTGCAAAAAAACTTTGTTGCACCGGATGCTCATGTTAGGTGATGTGGAACAAGTGCATGGTCGTTACCCCGATTGGAGTCAGTGGTAATCTCGTCGCACGTTCGATGCACGGCTTTCGGAAAGTGCACCAGAAGTGTGCAAAAAAAATTTGTTGCACCGGATGCTCATGTTAGGTGATGTGGAACTAGTGCGTGGTCGTTATCACGATTGGAGTCGGCGGTAATCTCGTCGCACATTCGATGCATGGCTTTCGGGAAGCGCACCAGAAGTGTGCAAAAAAATTTTTGTTGCGCCGGATGCTCATGTTTGGTGATGTGGAACAAGTGCGTGGTCGTTACCACGATTGGAGTCAGTGGTAATCGCGTCGCCCGTTCGATGCATGGCTTTCGGGAAGCGCGCAGAAGTGTGCAAAAAATTTTGTTGCACCGGATGCTCATGTTAGGTGACATGGAACTAGTGCATGGTCGTTACCACGATTGGAGTCGATGGTAATCGCGCCGCACGTTCGATGCACGGCTTTCGGGAAGTGCACCGAAGTGTGCAAAAAAAATATGTTGCACGGATGCTCACGTTAGGTGACGTGGAACAAGTGCGTGGTCGTTATCACGGTTGAGTCGGCGGTAATCTCGCCGCACGTTCGATGCATGGCCTTCGAGAAGCGCACTAGAAGTGTGCAAAAAATTTTGTTGCACCGACGCTCATGTTAGGAGATGTGGAACTAGTGCGTGGTCGTTACCACGATTGAGTCGGTGGTAATCTCGCCGCGACGCTTGATGCACGGCTTTCGGGAAGCGCACTAAGCGTGCAAAAAATTTTGTTGCACCGGATGCTCATGTTAGGTGACGTGGAACTAGTGCGTGGTCGTTACCACGATTGAGTCGGCGGTAATCTCGCCGCACGCTCGATGCACGGCTCTTGGAAAATGCACCGAAGTGTGCAAAAAATTTTGTTGCACCGGATGCTCATGTTAGGTGACGTGGAACTAGTGCGTGGTCGTTACCACAATTGAGTCGGTGGTAATCTCGTCGCACGCTCGATGCACGGCCTTCGGAAGCGCACTAGAAGTGTGTAAACAAAATTTGTTACATCGGATGCTCATGTTAGGTGATGTGGAACTAGTGCGTGGTCGTTACCACGATTGAGTCGGCGGTAATATCGCCGCACGCTCGATGCACGGCCTTCGGAAGCGCACTAGAAGTGTGTAAACAAAATTTGTTACATCGGATGCTCATGTTAGGTGAAGTGGAAGTAGTGCGTGGTCGTTACCACGATTGAGTCAGCGGTAATCTCGCCGCACGCTCGATGCACGGCCTTCGGGAAGCGCACTAGAAATGTGTAAACAAAATTTGTTACATCGGATGCTCATGTTAGGTGATGTGGAACTAGTGCGTGGTCGTTACCACAATTGGAGTCAGTGGTAATCTCGCCGCATCGCTCGATGCATGGCCTTCGGGAAGCGCACTAGAAGTGTGCAAAAAAATTTTGTTGTATCGGATGCCGTGTTAGGAGATGTGGAACTAGTGCGTGGTCGTTACCACGATTGAGTCGGTGGTAATCTCGCCGCATGTTTGATGCACGGCTTTCGGGAAGCGCCCGTAAGTGTGCAAAAAAATTTTGTTGCACCGGATGCTCATGTTAGGTGACGTGGAACTAGTGCGTGGTCGCTACCACGATTGAGTCGGCGGTAATCTCGCCGCACGCTCGATGCACTTTCGGGAAGCGCACCGGAAGTGTGCAAAAAAATTTTGTTGCACCGGATGCTCATGTTAGGTGATGTGGAACTAGTGCGTGGTCGTTACCACGATTGAGTCGGTGGCAATCTTGGCGCACGCTCGATGCACGGCTTTCGGGAAGCGCACCGAGAAGTGTGCAAAAAAATTTTGTTGCACCGGATGCTCATGTTAGGTGACATGGAACTAGTGCATGGTCGTTACCACGATTGAGTCGATGGTAATCGCGCCGCCTGCTCGATGCATGGCCTTCGAAGCGCACTAGAAGTGTGCAAAAAAATTTTGTTGCACCCGGATGCTCATGTTAGGTGATGTGGAACAAGTGCATGGTCGTTACCACGATTGAGTCAGTGGTAATCTCGTCGCACGCTCGATGCACGGCTTTCGGAAGTGCACCGTAAGTGTGCAAAAAAAAAATATGTTGCACCGGATGCTCATGTTAGGTGACGCGGAACAAGTGCGTGGTCGTTATCACGGTTGAGTCGGGCGGTAATCTCGCAAGACGCTCGATGCATGGCCTTCGAGAAGCGCACTAGAAGTGCAAAAAAATTTTGTTGCACCGGACGCTCATGTTAGGAGATGTGGAACTAGTGCGTGGTCGTTACCACGATTGAAGTCGGCGGTAATCTCGTCGCACGCTTGATGCACGGCTTTTGAAAGCGCGAAGCGTGCAAAAAAAATTTTGTTGCACCGGATGCTCATGTTAGGTGACGTGGAACTAGTGCGCGTGGTCGTTACCACAATTGGAGTCGGTGGTAAACTCGTCGCACGCTCGATGCATGGCCTTCGGGAAGCGCACTAGAAGTGTGCAAAAAATTTTGTTGCATCGGATGCCGGGTAAGGAGATGTGGAACTAGTGCGTGGTCGTTACCACGATTGAGTCGGTGGTAATCTCGCCGCATGTTTGATGCACGGCCCGGGAAGCGCACCGAAGTGTGCAAAAAAATTTTGTTGCACCGGATGCTCATGTTAGGTGACGTGGAACTAGTGCGTGGTCGTTACCACGATTGAGTCGGCGGTAATCTCGTCGCACGTTCGATGCACGGCCTTCGGGAAGCGCACTAGAAGTGTATAAACAAAATTTGTTACATCGGATGCTCATGTTAGGTGATGTGGAACTAGTGCGTGGTCGTTACCACAATTGGAGTCAGTGGTAATCTCGCCGCACGCTCGATGCATGGCCTTCGAAGCGCACTAGAAGTGTGCAAAAAAATTTTGTTGCATCGGATGCCAGGTTAGGAGATGTGGAACTAGTGCGTGGTCGTTACCACGATTGAGTCGGTGGTAATCTCGCCGCATGTTTGATGCACGGCTTTCGGGAAGCGCACGAGAAGTGTGCAAAAAAATTTTGTTGCACCGATGCTCATGTTAGGTGACGTGGAACTAGTGCGTGGTCGTTACCACGATTGAGTCGGCGGTAATCTCGCCGCACGCTCGATGCACGGCTTTCGGGAAGCGCACACCAGAAGTGTGCAAAAAATTTTGTTGCACCGATGCTCATGTTAGGTGATGTGGAACTAGTGCGTGGTCGTTACCACGATTGAGTCGGTGGCAATCTCGTCCGCACGCTCGATGCATGGCTTTTCGGATGCGCACCAGAAGTGTGCAAAAAATTTTGTTGCACCGATGCTCATGTTAGTTGACATGGAACTAGTGCATGGTCGTTACCACGATTGAGTCGGTGGTAATCGCGCCGCCCGCTCGATGCATGGCCTTCGAAGCGCACTAGAAGTGTGCAAAAAAATTTTGTTGCACCGGATGCTCATGTTAGGTGATGTGGAACAAGTGCATGGTCGTTACCACGATTGGAGTCAATTGGTAATCTCGCCGCACGCTCGATGCACGGCTTTCGGGAAGTGCACCGAAGTGCAAAAAAATTTGTTGCACCGGATGCTCATGTTAGGTGACGTGGAACTAGTGCGTGGTCGTTATCACGGTTGCGCCGGGCGGTAATCTCGTCGCGACGCTCGATGCATGGCCTTCGAGAAGCGCGACCGAAGTGTGCAAAAAAATTTTGTTGCACCGGACGCTCATGTTAGGAGATGTGGAACTAGTGCGTGGTCGTTACCACGATTGAGTCGGTGGTAATCTCGCCGCACGCTTGATGCACGGCTTTCGAAGCGCACCGAAGTGTGCAAAAAATTTTGTTGCAATCGATGCTCATGTTAGGTGACGTGGAACTAGTGCGTGGTCGTTACCACGATTGAGTCGGCGGTAATCTCGCCGCACGCTCGATGCACGGCTCTTGGAAAATGCACCTGAAGTGTGCAAAAAATTTTGTTGCACCGGATGCTCATGTTAGGTGACGCGGAACTAGTGCGTGGTCGCTACCACAATTGAGTCGGTGGTAAACTCGTCGCACGCTCGATGCACGGCCTTCGAAGCGCACTAGAAGTGTGTAAACAAAATTTGTTACATCGG